>JADDOH010003580.1:0-33330 GCA_016648135.1 Agrypnia vestita | reverse complement strand
TTCACCAGTTATGAGTTTGCCCCGAGGAACTCCGAACTTGACTTCGGTAACATTTCTGATGCGTCAAGTTCGACAGAGTTGGAAAAATGTGCAAGGCGTGTCTTCATAACTTGTATGTAGATGGTTAATCGTTTAAACTGGCTACAGTGTATCAAAAGATTTGACCGGGGAAATATTAATTTGAATCATTGTCGATTATACAACATAATATTTTCGTTGTTTGTCTGTCCGTCTATCCGAACGTCTAATTTCATTCAAATTCTCGGCAGAATAAAACTAACCCATAAAAACCATGTTTTTATTATACTCCCTTTCTCATTTACTAGTTGAAACAGGTTTCACGCTTACTCCACGCGTCGGGCTCGAGTCGGGCGACGCTACGAAAGGGGTAATAAAAACCGTTAAGGCGGTACATACATTTATTCAAGCTGTCAAAGTTTCGATATGTGTCGGATAGATCATGCTACTTCAATACGAGATCGAGACATGAACAAACGTCATATCAGATAAACCTTGTAAGAGCGTATTTTTTACATGTCCTTGTGAGATAGAAAGATTGTGAGGAAACGAGACAACCATATGGAGTACCGACGTTTAAAATATATGGGAACGCAAGTCATGCGCGCGTACCATTATTAGAATTTTAAATGTTTTAAGTCTAGAATATAAAAAAGCGTATGTATATTTCTCCAATAATTTAGGTGTTGTAAAAAAAAAGTAAACAACAGTTTTTCTTATATCACTGTTTTTTAATTTAAAACTTTTGTCGAATAAGCAGATTTAGATATTATTTTGACTTCCGACTGAAATGTCAAAACACCTGTGAAAATAATTGAATTTAAATAATTTTTATTTAAAATAAACAAAAAACTACTACAACAATATGTATTGAATTAAAAATAAAATTAAAAACCACTTATCTATATTTCAAAAATTATCTCGTAAATTAATATCTTACTTGACTTTCAAATAACAATGAAATCAACACGATTATAGTGAACATAGCAAGTCAGCAAAAGTGACATGCGTTCAATGTTAGGTTATGAGTAGAAATGCAATTTAATACAAAACTAGTTAAAAAAACATTATTATCTGCGACGAATAGATTGCTTTCGAATATATAATATGATATTATTTTGAACTAAAGTCAAATTTGGCATAAAAACACGTTTTAAAGTGATTTTTTTATGAAAAAATGATCTGACTACATGAGTGCGTCCGCCTCTCCCGGCTGGCGCGCGGATTGTGATCTGCAAACTGCATAATTTTTGGACACATTTCATACTATAGAATTTTTATTTTTAAATATTAATTAACGTGTTTTTTATAAAAAATTAGCTTTTTAATAGTGAATGAAGACTCAAAGTGCGAATATAGATACAATATATCGTTTAAAATCATCTTTTTATATGAATAAACAACATTTGAAAATGACCAAAAATCGTAAATATTTAAGCATTTGAAAAATGATATCTTTTTTAATATTGAATATTTCTTAATTTCCTACTTACAGATTCTAGATAATTAAGTAAACTTTATATGTATGAAAAAACATATTATGCTTACATACAAATTTTAAACGAATCACACTTTGCCCGGGAACATTAAAAACGTTTTTTTGCCGCGGCCTGTGGATTAATGCCTATATTTTTCTTAATTATTGTAAATAATGTTCAGTTTATTACTTTTATATAAGAACAAAGGTTCTATCTAAGTTAACGCCCTAAAAAAATTGCAATCTATCATATAAATTCTGATATAAATGAATAATAAAATCCCACATTTTCGTAAAAAACGCCGAAATATGCATTTGCAGTGAATGTACCGCCTTAAAATACCGAAAAATCCAAAATTATACTATAATAATTAAAAAAAATTTAACAAAAATTTGTTAGATCATTTTTATCGTCGCCACGAGACTGCCCGCAAAGTTTCAGCTCGATTGGATCACGGGAAAAGGATTAAAAATCGATCCAAAGTTTTTTAGGCAGACAAGCGACAAGCAGATAAGCCGACAAGCCAACAAGCAGACGCTACGAGTTAAAAGAAAGGGAGTAAAAACGAAATTACCCGGCTGGAAATAGAGCGTGAACCTAAGACGCGCGAGCGGCAGGCGGCGGCTTACGCACATCGCTACCACCGCCTCTCCGTGGACCGTCAAAAATATACTTTAAATATATAATAGAGCCATTGCTCTGATAAAAAGTTGTTCGCTTAAAGACGCGTCTTAGGTGATTTTTTACGGGTATCGTGTAATTGGGATAATGGGCATAGTCTTCACTTATAATGTTTTATTATCAGAGTATCATGTACCTACCTATTATCATGTTAGTGTCTCTAATAAATAAAAAAAAATAAAAAAAAGATAACTCAGCAATATTGAAAACAAATGCAAATTCAAAACTGTCTCCTTAGCTGTTGACATTTCACCTAAGTGTAATGAATATTTTCTATTAAAAATTTAATGAAGAAGACGAAGTTTTTGCTACTGGCTGCGAGACATCGTGTATATATTTATTTAAAGTTTAAACAACTATCCTCGGATGGGCTAGTTCAAAATGTTGACATAACGAGCTGCATGTCGATAAGTTACAAAAATATTTGTAGGTACATTTGAAATAACAAATAAACGAGTACCTACTCTTCATATCTTACGATAATGTATTTTAAGGCGGCTGACGGCCGTGGTGCGGCAAAGAGAGGTCTTGAAACGTTTCTACCTGTACACCTAAGCTAAATACCTGACTATAAAGTTTAATAATATAAGTTTTACGAAGAGCCCAAAGCTTGAGACTTTAAGCTACCGAATTAAGCTTTATTACGACTTTTGTGACTTTTAAGCACACACTTTAAGCTTTAAGCTTCTAGATAAAAACTTAAGTCGAACTTAGGACTTCGGAAGTATATTTACATGAAAGCTAATATTATTTTTTTTTTGTTAAGAATTTATATTTTCAAAATTGGCCAGTCGTGATCTACCTAGTGGTTAGGAAAATTCCCCTTCCGTTCTGTCCGTAGCTATCCAAAATTCTTTTGATATGTGGTGAGATTCGTATTCTTATTAACGCGACTAGACTAATATAGATCGAATTCTTACCTAACTATGGAAATAACAAACGCACGTAACTAGTCCGTACTCGTCCTTCTAGAAACCGCTCTAGAACTCTACAGTTTCGCCTATATGAGAGATAGCCGATATCGTCCACGTCCAGAGTTGGCCTAAAAGCCAATTATATGCGGCGTAGCCTAGGAATAAACGCTAGTAGCAAAACTCCCTTACATTGAACCGCCATAACTATAATACCATCGGGGTTAAAATACTGTAATATAAAACAATACGATCGTTGCCAAGTTAACGGCATACGCTAAAGATTCCGCCCGCATTGATTATCAACATCTCATAAAAGCAGCTTAGAACAGTGTCAGCACAACCACATGCGGCACCCATTTATGACAGATTTACAAGATATAATAGCATACGTTATATTCAAAACACAAGTAAGAAACCTACCGATAGCGCGTCCCACGTTGTCCGATCTGCTCAATCTGTTCATAGTACATAGTGGAAAGAGTAAACATATATTCATAACAACTAGGCGCAACAGAGGCTCAGGGCAAGCTTTGTCTGACATTATCGCAGCCCGAGATTCTAAGGGAATGGAAGATACAGATTTGTAAGTGAAATTTAAGACGTGTCTAACCACTTCTGTTCAAACGTGGATTCTAGATGCCCCCCCCCCCTGTAGGGGGGAGGGGGATGCGGCCCCAGAGCATCGCCGCATCCGGTGGTTAACTCCTGTTTTGACATAACCTCCCACACTAAGCTGCAGACCAAGATCAAGCCGAGACTCAATTGCTCCTGCTGGAATCCCTCGAAGTCCTCGCTTCCCGGCGACAAACATATCAGGAAGAAATCCCGCGTCTGATATTAAGGTTTGTATATTATCCCGCGGGGCAGTCAAAGTGACTGGTGTATTATGATGAGGATCCCACGTTGCGGCTACATGAGCCGGATTATTATGATGTTTACTGCTGATTAAAGGGCTGAATGAACTAACTGGGTGACTGGAAAAGACTCTCCCTTGAGCGCGTCAGTCAGAGCCATGTTAGCATCGCCAAATATAGTTGATGTGATTGATCCCACGGTGTAGTCTTATTGACTAGAGATATTAAATGATGGTAAAACAGCATGATTATTACAGTTGATTGTGTAGTTCCTGATATGTTTCTCGCTGGCCGGGAAGAGAGAACCCCGAAGGTCTCTGTATACAGCAAGTTAGAAAGGTGGTGACTGATGAGAATGATGGTGTTAGTAATGCCATCGCGCGCCTGAATGCGGTCCCGATCATAAAAATTGATTGTTAAACTGCTAACAGATCTCGTTCATTAAAGCGGCCCCGAGCATAAGTATTGACTGTCGAACTGCTACCTGCATCTTATAATTTCTCGTTCATGAGGAAAGTCCTATCTCGTCCTTGAGTACGGAGTTATTACATTCACATACATTCATAACCAGAGCCCGAGCTCGTCGAGCCAAGGGGAGTGAAAGAACGTAGGGGCTTCTTCCCTCCGGCTGTGTTTGAGGCACGACGCTCTGGTCCGATTCGAAATGCTTCTTCACCTTTGCTTGACTGAACACATTTTAACTGTGTGGAGGCTTTGCGCAATTCTACTTAGACCCACCCAGAGTGTCCCCGCAGTCCCGTTCATCCCCTGGATCGAGAACACGCACCCCGTCATTTGATCCCCGTTACATACAACTATCTGTATCGCGAGTGTATCTCTTTCTTCAATCCCCTTCATTTGCTTCTCATAGTTGCTCGTCCATGCGGAACGCCCTGTCTCGTACGTTGATGAGGTCCCGAACGAAGGTTTCGATTGAGGTACGGCCACCTGAGTCTTTTAGCTGCCATTCATGAACCTTCATATCCGGAATTCGAGCTCGTCGGGCCAAGGGAGTGAAAGAACGTAGGGGCTTCTTCCCTCCGGCTGTGTTTGAGGCACGACGCTCTGGTCCGATTCGAAATGCTTCACCTTTGCTTGACTGAACACATTTTAACTGTGTGGAGGCTTTGCGCAATTCTACTTATACCCACCCAGAGTGTCTCCGCAGTCCCGTTCATCCCCTGGACCGAGAACACGCACCCCGTCATTTGATCCCAGTTACATACAACTACCTGTATCGCGAGTGTATCTCATTCTTCAATCCCCTTCACTATTCCATTTATACAACAATCACGTGACTAACCTCGAGAGTCTAGCACCGGTAATAAGATCTCATTATGCTACGTTGGAAGTTAACATTGCATAACCGGGCGGAATGCCTATTTCCCGCGATCATATTCAATTTGTAAACGCAATAATATGTATTTATATATGTTAGTAAAACGTTTGAAATGCAGAATGCACGTATGATGACCTCGCTTCTATCCTAAAGATAATTAAGATATAATCCCGACGTTACGTCCCGACATCAGTACTAATTTGTTTCCGCGTCCGTTACCGTCGAACTCTGAACCCACGTAATGAAATGAATAGTGACCATGAGACAATGACAAATTATATAGCACGAACATTCCATTTGATACACATAAGAAAACATCAGGAATAAATAATATCAAAGGTTCTTATCTTAGTTCTGTAGTTGGTCTGCTTCTGAGATGGCATACTGATCCGAAGTAATATAACTCTCCACAATCGAGCAATTACCAGCGCCTGTGTAGCCCTTCATTTCCCTTGTATATATATTTTAATATCAGCGCCTGTAAAACTGTATTAGATCCTAGAAACAAGAAAACTATTCCCTCTACGCCGAGCACATACAGAACATAAACCCCTTCAATCTAGTTCATCCACGGTTATGCAAAAAGGCGAAAGAATAGTAAATAGTAAAAGGTCCTTAACTGACAGAAGTTGAAGTTCTCTGCAAACTGCCCATATCTTCTAGTGGCGCCTGTGTATTCCAATAACAACTTTCCAGTCATGTATTTAACATAACGTCCTCCTTTTGTGTATGTGTGCTGCAATATCTGTCATCCAGTTAGTGATTCCCAAAATAGTGTTTTCCTTGTATATATATATATATTTCAATATCAGCACCTGTAAAACTGTATTAGATCCTAGAAACAAGAAAACTATTCCCTCTACGCCGAGCACATACAGGACATAAACCCCTTAAAACTAGTTCATCTACGCCGTATAGTGATATCACAAGCAGACATAAACAATACAATTACAAGTATGCTTGCGTTCTCCCCCACCTTGGTGGAAATATTCGCATTCGTATTCACCGAATAGTAGGCCTGATATTCGTATTCATGAAGGTAGTATTCGTTGCATCAAGGTTATTATATTTACAAGTATGTTCAAGTTCCCCCACCTTGGTGGAAATATTCGCATTCGTATTCACCGATAAGTAAGGCCTCATTTCTATTCATGAAGGTAGTAGTCGTTGCATCAAGGTTATTATATTTACAAGTATGTTCAAGTTCCCCCGCCTTGGTGGAAATATTCGCATTCGTATTCACCGAATAGTAAGCCCGATATTCGTACTCGTGAAGGTAGTATTCGTTGCATCACTCTCAATAATAAAATCATATAGATAAATAATTACGGTAACTCATAAAAATATGATATTACTTATATTAAACGAACAAAACAAAACAATCTGTCATATTAGTAAATAACGTGATCACGGAAGACCGAAGGTTAACTACCCCTGAACACACCGCGAACTGCCCACAATAGTGAATAATGTTCTAGGGACCATTTCAAATATCTAATATTGAATGAATAAAACAATGTCATATGAAAACTATCACGGTTACGGAAGACCGAAGGTTAACTACCCCTGATCAAACCGCGAACTGCCCACAATAATGGAAAATGTTGTAGAAACATTTCAAATATCTAATATTGAATGAATAAAACAATGTGACTATTCCCTCTACGCCGAGCACATGCAGGACATAAACCCCTTAAATATAGTTCATCTACGCTGCATAGTGATATCACATGCAGGCGTAAACACTACACATGTACTATCCATTAACCGATTAAAAGGCGTAGCAATATATCAAAATGTAATTATAATTACAGGTATGTTTGATTTCCGCCACCTAGGAAATACGTAGATTTTTGATTTCAATATATTGTGCAATATACACTATGTTTATAAGATCGTCCGTTGACAAGTAGTTATGAACTTCTTATAAAATATTATTCCGCAGCAAATATTCAAAGAAATTATATTAACTAAAATATTTCTAACATCTTGGGATCGCATACGAAATTGATAATATCTAGTGCCCTTTGTGAACAAACTCTTCCTCTCTGTAGTCAAATAAGCTGATGTTTATGTTTTAATAAAATAAATAAAAAAATCCAGATGCATTTTTAAAATATATTATTAGTAAGAAACTCCTCGCACGACTTGACTTTATATCACGCTTACAATCGCGATATCAAAACACACAATTAAATTCTCGTACTAGTTGAAACAAGTTCAGACAGCATCCGCGACACCGTCCACGCACAGCTCCCTCGCATACAGGCCGACAGTAAAATAACCAACCGCAATAGAAAACACAAATGTGTTCCCCAGCCGAAGACCGGCCGTATCCAAATTAACCATCCCTATACAACATGTACAATTCGAAATACGTTTCATAAGAATTTGTTAGGAACAAATTGTGTTTAGAACGGCTGCCCAATGACGCAATAAAAACATGTAACGAGTTCAGATAAACCACACAATCATGTTTTAATAAAACAAATATAAAATCCAGATGCATTTTTAAAATATATTACTTGTGGGGAATTCCTCGTACGATTTGAATTTATATCACACTGACAATCGTGATATCAAAACCCCATAAATACTCCGATCCCAATTATTTCCAAACAATACAAATCATATAGAACTCCGTGTATTCAATCGCCAGTATAGATAACAAGCATTCTTTAGCATAAGAATACATCCGCCCTGAAGAACCTCTCGCACATTCCGAACCTCGCGACATTGAATATACATAATTATACTGAATTTTAAAACCCACGAACGAACACGAAACCCCCTTCGTCAGTAAAGTATTCCATTTTAAAGCCTTTATATCTTTGGTAATATATGAATATCGAATTTAAATGATTTTTCATATGAACAGCGACAGAATTATATATTTCATAAGCGTTATGCAATAATTCACAGTCGCCACATTACGATTTCTTGTACATTAAATCCGAAGCGCGTATAGTAATAATTATCACTAGGCCCAAAATACGTAACAAACAATCCACAACATATATCAATAATTGTTACGATCCAGAAAGTTCTAAATTGAATACACGAAAAAGGCAATAGAAATAAATAATATTGAAAATGCTTAGCTGTTCACTGTTCCAATTCTCTTTGAATTATTATCAACCTCTGGCTTTTTCCTCGATCCAGCCAAATTATCTTCCTTCCTGACTCTCCTCGACAAAGCCTCCGCCGACCTTCAAGCTGAAACTCAAGTGCCGCTTTCTAATTTGTAACGCCTAACAATCGTCCCTATCTCGCGCCATCTTTGATTCCAACTCGCGTGTAAAAGTCAAAGTCTAACTCTAAAGACGCGTTTCATTGGTCAGATTCGGTGCTAACGCCCGCGTCTGTGATTGGACATCTCGTTAAACAAAATAACATAAAGCCTGCTTTACACGCCCGCGTGCAGAGATAATAAAGCTCGTCCGCATCTACCTATCCGGCAAATATTTAATTATAGAGTATTTAACGGTTTGTGAAGCTTCTCTTTATTATAAACTTTAGCAGATAGATATTTTTGTATAATTTTTCAGCAATGTCTATTTGAATAGGCCAATATCGTTACAATAGCCCTCTTCATTTCTCATGGGGCAACTTTTAATAAATGACCGACATTGACAGTGTGGGTAAACATCTATGTTTCTTAGATAAATAGTGGGAGCATGCACTGGGCTATTGGACTTCAAATGTAAAGATTTCTTTACAGAGACGATGCTGTTTATATGCAAACATTTATAGATTGTATTGGCTGACTTAAGTGATCGCTTTACACACAATATTCATCGATTCCACCCCAAGAACATCCACCCGCAAAATCCAGTAATCGTGTCCTTAGAACATACTAATAAAAATATTGTTAAAGATATTTTTCATTTTTCCCCCAGCACGAAATGGACCTTCAAATCGCAAATTGCATTTTTTTGCAGAGGGTACCAAAAAAACTGCAACTAAAATATAAATGAGAAAGATAGAGGATAGAACACAAATATGGTCATTAAGAGAAGTATTTCCTCAACAGTACAAGAACGTCATAAGATGAATATTAAATCTTGACACGTATATAGATAGGAGTTCGGACGATTTACTATCATACGTCAGCATCACGCTTCCATGACTCTTATTTTAGCGTAAAAAATAAATTAAACATAACGGATCAAACCACATGTCGGCGGCGTTCCAGCTGTATATGAGAATGTATAACTAAGGCGCATGTAGGCAATTGCTAGGGTTGCCAACTGTACTCTAAAATAGAGCATTGTACTCTATATCATGTAGGCGTACTCTATAATCTATAACACTAATTGAGGACGCTAAAATACTCTTTTTTTACACAACGTTTACTATGCTAGTGCCAGTCACGCATATATAATGCATACCTATTATCATAACCAAAAAAGTCGACTATTTACTTTTAATATACTGGTATTCCCAAGTCGGGAATCCCTACTCCCCAAGCCACACCAATGAATTTTTAAAATTTGTAAATTAATTTAATGATAGTCCGACGTTTAGCAAAAGGTGAGTAGAAAGTATTGAAAAAAAAAAAAGATAATAGTTCTATTATTAATACTTTAAGCATTCACTTTGTGGTCAGGCATTTTTACCACCGGTTAGTTAGTTATAACCACGTACTGAGATTTTTTGTTTACCGGTTTCGAGACGTACCCGACTCTTCTGTAATCCTGAGAAGAGACGGATACGTCTCGAAACCGGTAGACTAAAAATCTCCGAGGTTGGTTATAAACTTTCACTTTTTTGTTTTTTATTCTATAACTCAAGTTATTGTTGCTTTATGTTAAAACACAACAGGTTAATTCTGTGGAAACTTGTAAGATGGTCTCTACACAGTTCAATAATCATGTATAATCTCTTTATATGTACTGTTAGTTTCCCATAAATAAATAAATAAATATACATAGTAACATTTTGCTGGTTCTGTTAAATCATGTACAACATAAGACTAATGGAACACTTTTCTCGTCTCCGAACCAGTCGGTCAAACTGTCAGAACAAATGCATTAGCAAACTCTGTAGTCCCCAGACTATACTCATTAGGGAATGAACATGCGGAGGTGGTCGACATTTTTGCTGATAGTATAACTGTGTATATGACTAAATTGAAACATGAATGGTAACGGAAAAATAATTTTTTCTTTTTCTTCTTCCTGTTTAAACTTCTCTATTTAATTAAGTATTTTTTTTAATTTTATATTTGGTATATTATGAAAAAGCCCGTGAGGGCGTTAAATAAATAAATAAATATTTGTGAATACTATTGT
Organism: Agrypnia vestita; assembly: GCA_016648135.1. Lineage (NCBI taxonomy): Eukaryota > Metazoa > Arthropoda > Insecta > Trichoptera > Phryganeidae > Agrypnia > Agrypnia vestita. The sequence continues at coordinate 22,752 of JADDOH010003580.1, read as the reverse complement.
AAGGACTTCTTTGCTTTGCTCATCTAATCCCGAATCCTGTGTTGAACATTTGGCGATGGCCCGCTTGGCCTGAACACACGTGCGACTGGCCGAGGACCACGGCCGCTCGGACGAGGGCAAGGCGCCGACGATGAAGGATAGCCTGACATGTAACAATCTCGAAAGGTCCGTCGCCGGGCGGATGCCGCCACCTGGAGCGCGCTGGCCGGCCGCGCCAGACGGGCCGTGAGTCACGCAAAAAACGTGCCAACCAGTGGAGGACTCACTCGCGATATTTTATTCCGAATTTGGTAGCGTAACTGCTTTCGTACACCGCAGATGCCGACGTGTGCCCGGTGTACGCTCCATAACAGAGGTTGACGTCTGATTGTAATAAATTACATTATTGATTGATTGCTTGGCGTTATGTGCGCACGAGCAATTCGCTGTCAGGATTAGGACATGTATCACCGGTCTTCTAATAGGTACCGATTAAGACATCTAGTGCTGAAAACGCCTGTAAGCGGAAATAATCCAAGATGATGGTCCCGTTGTTCATACAATGAAAATAAGTATTTCACTATATAATTTAACGTCCTGTTAATTTAATCTAACTAAAATAATCGTAATCTAAATTAAACAAACCTAACCTAATAACCAAACCTAATAACCTAACCTAACCTCATATATTGCCTATGAAATGTCAAAATATGCAGTGCATTTTTCGGAACTTTAAAGTGTAATATCTTATTTAATACTTACTATTTAAACGTAAATTATCTTTCATTTTGTTATTAGCACATTCAATAATATAGTGAAATACTCATTTTCGTTGTATATGCAATGGGACCATTATCTTGGATTTAGCCCCAGGACAACCTAGCGTAGTCTACGGCTTTCGAGAGACGTCTCCAAGGTTCCAGGAACATCAAGAAATTACGAGAACTTGCGAGAAAATACTATAAAAGTCTCGAAGGTTCGAAAGATTCAACGTTATGGGTATAAATAAACGGATCCAGGCCGCGGAGGGCCATTGTTATTTTGACGTTCCCAACGACGCGGCCCTAGCGGCGAATCACGAAGCGAAAACAGTGTTACCATTAGGCGTGTGAACCAAGCGACAGATAATTAAGTGAAATACTTACCCGTGCGCGACATTTGAGCGAATATTCTGGAAAAAGTTCCTACGCAGCGAAGTAAACCGGAGCGAATAGTAATACGTGCTGAAATTGGATGGATTGTTCTAGTGAATAGTGAATAAAGTGTTGAAGCGATTATAAAGTGTCTATTTACGAGTGATAAATTATCGAAACAGTTTAATGCAATATTAGCGTTACATTTAAAAGTGTCAAGAGACTTTGTACGTTTGTTTAATTAATTAATCGGTATTTAATAAATCCTGTATTAAATCCCAGCGTTTTCATTAATTCCTCCTGCAATCACCACACGTGACAATATGTTCGAGTAAATTCATTGTGTGAATTTATTTATTTATTTTATTTTGGGGAAAATTAACAGCAAATCAACATCTTAACAAATATAAAATAATGGTTTTTAAAATTATGGCAATTACAAATTTTCCACTGAATATAGTAATTTACTTTAACTTACTTTAACAGCGAGTGGAGAGGGTGGAGGGGAATGTGGGACGGGAGTAGAAGGGAAGATATAATGTACGTATTACTTTGGGTGCGGTTGTACAGATATTATATGAATTAGGACATGTATCACAGGTCTTCGGTAAGCCGATTTACTAGATACCGATTAACATTGGCTGGGTGCTGAAAACGCTTATCGGCATTCTATACCATGAGGGTTGATATTTTTGGGTCATTTTAAACATAAATGTCAATGAATTACCCAAGAAATCATTATCGTAAGAATTTTAAATATTGGCTACATTTTTAGCGACGACATAAAGCCTGAAGAAAATCATTCAGCAGTCAAAGTGTTAAGTGAGGCTGAATTTCATTAACGAATCAACATTAGCGTTATTTGATTCCGTAGTATTATCGTAAATTAAAAAAGGGTTTTTAAGCTTCAGCAAGCTATAAAACAAAAAATAAAATGTCTACTGGAAAGTTAAGCGACTAACAACAAAAGGCACGAATTAGAAAAGGCGGTAAGAAAAGAAACGTTTTCCTCCAAAAGATAAAAAATTCGTGGGAATTATTGAAATTTACATAGCATTAATTTAATTATTTAACACTAATAGTTATGGACAATGCAAATCAAAAAATTGCTAATTTTTAATTTGTTAACAATTTCAGAATCTCAAATATAGGTCTAGAATATCTTTCAATGGCGGACGAGTATGATAAATGATCAGACTTAAATGAAAGGATATTTCGTTATAATTGAAGATAAACTGATTTTGTATACACATACATAGCAAAAGAATAAGGAAACAGTATTCCTTATTTATTTTAAAATCGACGGATCAAAAGACGGCTATACCTGTGGATCTGCTAAGGCTTTTCAAGCATTCTCCGGAGTAAACTTTGACAAGTACCTATAGGGTCACACAGACGTCGCATAATCACAAGCCCCGAGTCCTTCCATCTTCCATCTTTCCCTTTAAAAAAGACAATCGATTTAGTATGTATGTGTAAGCCGTGCGTAGGACGCATATTGTTTCGTTGTATTGGTGTTTAACACACATACTAATTCTATTATCTTTCTTAAATGGAAAAAGGTCTACCTCATCAATCTTGAAGTTGAGAAGCCTATGACGTACGACCTCAAAGCTCTCCGTAAGATTTACAAGGTAACGCCAACGGAAACTCTGCCCTGGGACTCTCAAGAAGAGGATGAACGGACAATGTTCGAAAAGATGCAGCTAACTAACTAACTAACTAACTAACTTACAATGAAGATGGAGCACCACACTCTTTTGTCCTGATATCCAACTCTCGATGGTCCACATTCATATGTACGCTCGTCGATTGTTGAGAATTCTAATATCCTAGTATCTGGTTAATCTGATCGTGCCAAGTCTTCCGCGACCGCCCTGTACATCTGGCATCGCTCCTTCTTGCGTCTATAGCATTCTTACCATTCTTTCCTCTTTCATTCGCGCAACATGCCAAAACCACTTAAGTAACCCTGTTTAAATTCTAATCACTATGCTTAAGATCAGCTTTATAGTCTTTCCTAATTTGTTCAATCTTTGCTTTATCATAAATGGATCGGTCTCACCTTTAATTTGATTTAATTTCCACTGCATTCATTCTACTTTCAGCGAGGTTAAATATTCCCTGTTATTTAGACCTAACTATAATAATAAAAATAATTATATAAACGGAAAACATTTAGAATTAATAAAAAATAAATAAAAATATACGTCTTTCGTTATTGTAACAAGTATAGTAGATAGTTCATTGACCGCAATCGGAGAAAAATCAACTGGGACATAAACTGCTACATAAAAATTTCAACCGGGTATTTTAACGCCGTACTTGTTTCCGCTCTAAAAATAATCCGTAATATTTATTTCATCATCATCATCAGCCTGTCTCTTCACTTCTGGATATACTACAAACAGATCTCCCCCTAGAAAAATCAATCTACAATCTTCCTTATTGTAGAACAGTTTGTCTACCGGTACGAGGTGGAGTCAGTCGTATCTTCAACACATGTGGCAAATTTTTAGTCGTATTCTGTGACGAATGTATTGTAACCTCTTTGGTGGCGAATTTATTCAATCTCCAAGCACAGATATTCTTTTGGAAAAATTCGGTTCGATTTTCAGTTACACGAGATATCAAATTAGTGCACAAGTATAGAGAATATGGGTCTCAATGTCAATGAACTCAAACATTATTCAAATGATTTCAGTTTCATAGCTTTTAAGACTTCTGTGAATTTTAATAAAAAAGTAACCCATTAAAACCATGTTTTTACTATACTCCCTTTCTTTGTAAAATATAACAATAATTAAAGACGAATTAAAACATATAACATAACACTAAACTTACAGAAATTTAATATATTTCTAAAATGTCAGATGTTTTGAATTGTCAAGATTTTGATAGATTCAATTATCATCAATATCGTACCTTATGAATTTCCAGCGTCAAATGATTTAGTCAGAATTAGATTTGAGTAATGTAGAATTCTTCAAAACTAAGTAGATATCTAAAAACAAAAATTATTATTTGATTTTTTCCCAAAAACCCCAATTTCGCTGTCATATGTGAACCAATTATTTTGTAATTTTTCGAAATTCGTAGTGATGTACCTATTATTATATGATGTAGTAATTCAAATTTAGAAAATATTCCGCGACGTTATCGGGCCGCCGTTGCTTATCAAACTTTTCTAATGATTCCAATTTGAAAAAACCAATAAAATTTCTAAAAATCCGAAATTATACTATAATTATCAATTTTTTTAACGAAAATTTGACACATCTTCTTGATCGTCGCCACGAGTCTGCTTGCCAAGTTTCAGCTCGATTGGATCACGGGAAAAGGGTCAAAAATCGATCCAAAGTTTTTGTTGACGGCAAGCAAGCAGACGCCACGAGTTAATATAAAGGGAGTAAAAATATATGCTTTACGCATTGATGTTACGACGCTAACGCATTCTTAGTCATTATTCTCAATTATGTTAAGTAAATCATTATCCCATTTTAAGGATCTCAGCGCCATGTATGTCAGCCATTACATAGTCTTGATTATCATACCTAACGAAAGAAAAGCATACCACATAGACTTACCACTTAAAAATAGAGTTGAACACTTTACGCAACATGGTGGATGTGGTTTTTGGTTTAAATTCTAGTTAAGGTCGTAAATAATATATTTTTAGATTTCCATTTAACTTATCAAACGCGTACACGAATAACTTATATTGTAGATAATAATTACACAGTACAATAATTATGTTTATGAATACATTAAAACAAAAACGATAAAAATTTACACTCCGCTTGATTAAAAACTCGAATAAATGACCAACAATTTACATTTTGTGAAATGTGTTTTTTTTATAATTTCATCTGTAAAAGTGTCAAGTATATTATAGATGTCTCACAGAGACGAAACTGTAGTTTTTTTATGGGAAAGTAGGTATAGTAGTCTTTTGGGTGTACATAGGACTTATGACCTATCGTATGGTTGGCTTAAGTGATCACTTTACACTATGCCTACTAATCTTTGGAAGTTGTATATATTTGAATTACATGCCACACTTTATATACATTAATTGCTTAATAATGTCCATGTGACATGAAATCCAGTACTGTTCTGAAAGATTTGTACAAACTCAAAATATTCTGAATCAAATATACTGTTTGATTTCTTAAACGCTGTCGCCTGTTCGAACCGTGACAATGATGCTTTTTTGTAGACATTAAGATATTTCCAAAAAGATATCTATGATGCTTTGACGAGACCGATCAGTGATTTTATGTAAATTCTAGAAACTTTGGTTGAACTATAATATAATACCGTCTTCGCATGTATAAAGCAGATACTGAATACCACCATTTTGCTTACTGGGGGTACAGAAAAATTTTCACATCAGGCCGGAAAACCATTGCCGTATTCATCCAAGATGTCCTCCTTCCAGGACCCCAAGTTTCAGAATTTTTTCCTTAGATAGATGTAGACTGCAACCTGATACTAGATACCACGCTACATGTCCAAATTTTGACTGATTGGAATTGTTTTAACTGCACCTTTTTCTTTATTTATCCAATCAATCTTAACACAATTTGAAACTCTATCCTTTCGGCTTAACTAGAGCATTATTTTGTAGCTCCACATCTCAAATGCTCGCCTTGATTCTCAGAAAAATATCCATGCTTCCATTCCGCAATATGAACATTCACATTCTTGATGTGAGGTTTAGTTCACGACTGCGGAAGAGAGGATTTAATTTGCACAAACTTGAATTTGATTTCAAGGCATATTTTGTTTATATCACAACTCAGGTATACAATATAAAACATTTTTTCTAACTATATAAAGACTTTGTTAGTGTCAATTATATTCTGTTTTCTTACAAGCGTTTATCTTCTACACCTACTTCCTTGCACTGTCCCAACTCGTGCCTAGGTAAGTTGTTGAGGTCGGCTCTTCTCTTTCTCAGGCTGTATATTCTTCAGTTCTGGGTGTCGCTTTCATCTAGGCCGTTTATCTGAAGGACTTCGGAGTTTTGAGTCATCCGGGAGTTCTTTGATCTATTTTTTTTTGCATTTGCATTGTTTTACTTATATCAAATTCTAACCCGAACACGCCTTCTCTACTCCGATCAACAGAAGTTGAACACAGATCCTGAATCCTACTTTCTAGAAGCATCGTCAGCATAAAGACGTTTCCACGTTTCGACGACTAGCTCTCACTTAACTCATTGAAGAGTTAGATTAGAATTAACCAGAACCACTAAAAATTTGCATAATTGCGTATGACTATGCAATGTACAATACTAGAGCAAACATCTATCGTTTCTAACGCGTCATGAATCAATTATGATAGTATTAGCTATCGCGCCCGCATTATTTTTTCACACTTTCTCCACAATGTGTTGCATAGTTTTAAACCTCATGACGTACTAATCACAACATGTATCTAAATTAAACGGAATCATTTTATATCACTCAACCAAATTTCACTTTATATTTATTATGCAGGCCTTTACGCTATGTATGGTTCTGAACAATTTGAAATCGTCTGAAATGTGGGTTACTTGATAAGTTACTATTATAAGTCATACAGTAGTGACTAAAGACTTAGATTTAAATTTCATTTCTTCTGGTGTTCCTCAAGTACCTCATATAGGACCAACACTCAAGATTTTAAACATATACGGTACAAATTAATACCTTTTTCTGTTCTAGGTATCGATGTTTACAAATGACAATGATTTTTTCCATATATTATTGCCATGAGCTTCAACAAAACTTTATTACTATAGAGATAAATGCAGTTTTTCACAACGAAGTCTGTTGACGTTAGTATTTTTTCTTGGTTAGTTACTAACAATTTTGACATAGCTAACGTTTTGGATGCAGTCCGCTGAAAAACCAATCTACGGATCATAATTTTTTTTTTAAATCAAACAAAATATGGATAGGCAATTAAATGTATTAATTTAAGCTACCTAATAGGGAGATCATAACGTCGAAGAGATCAGTGAATTTATCTACTTTAGATAAAAGATCTCTAGAAATTGAAGCTTCTATGGAGCTGAGGCCCCAAGGCGAATTAATATGACTAAGTCTGTAATAACAAAACTGAGCAAAATTAGGAAAAACAGCTTCAACTCAAGGGTTATAAAAATCAGGCTAGTTATCCCTAGCTCTGCAAGTAGTTAAAATGTGGAATCTAAGAAAGGGAAGGTAAAATGCTCGATACCTCCGAGATTATCGTATTAAGATCATATTTTGCGTATACCATGAACAGCGAGACGAATTGTCTCTACTCTCCATACCGAAAGAAGACTGTCCACAACACGCGAAGGACTTAGTGCGAATAGATCATCGTTTGCTCCGGAATAACGATCTCCCGAACTGTTAAAGAAACCTCAGGCTTTCCCGAGAGTTCATTAGAGTATGGGTCTCCCGCTGGGAGATGTTAGGAAGACCGGCTGCCGGGGAGAGCTGAGAGAGTAATCTCTATGACGCTCTCCTGTGGTTTGTTGTGACCTGGAAAGAGTGAATTTCTACTGGTCCGTGGTCGCGGTAGCGGGACCAAAATATATCTGTGACGTCCTTTCTCCCCTTGGAGTGGCTGTAAATACTATGGTCGACTTTACTGCTTCTCTGTTGGGCTATCGAGTAGCACGTATACGCATTATAAGATATCAAGGTATTGTCTTCTTTATATTTATTAGATTGTTGATGATATGTACATTATTTCTTTTTTAAATAAACTCAAACCCAACAGATGCAGAAAAGGATGGAAGTCGAAGTTAAACTTTGATCAATAATAAATAATTTCACGGGATGATTTGCTGAGAGGAACGGTAAGGAAGTAAACACTTCCATAACAGTTCCGGGATAGGGTGGGTCTCCGCCCCTTTCTGCTTCTCTTTTTTGTCCACAATATCTCGAATGAAGACAAAAAGTTTCCAGTATAGATGGAAACCTAAGCATCAAAGGTCGTAATAAAAATATAGACCTTCGGCTATGGACTATTCAGTAACACTTCACTAAAAACTTGTTCATATTATTTTTAGTTTCTTTACCAATCCATTAATAACTAAGCAGATTTGGAAATAAAAATACAGACGATAACAATATTGGCTTGAGCTAGTTCCAAAATATAACAACAAAAGCCACAAAAGTACAGCACTTACTTGATTGAACTAATCAAGGGTTGAAGTAATTGAAACACTTCAAGTGTGCGGCACACCTTAGCCCATTTAATTCGTCTGTGTAATTTCTAGAAAAATATATTTCATATTTTTAATGACGAACGCTGTTTTTCGTACATGTTCATGTATATTAGGTAAATAAATATTCTATACACCAAAATTACTTGCAATTCATAATAAACCCAATTACACTGGCATTAATAATTAAAGTATTATTTCGATTTAAATATACTTCATAAGACCTTGATAGCCATGTGCTTTATATCTCACTGATGCTTAAAACGATGTTCCCAGGTTTTCACGGCCAATCAGAATCTTTTGTGCGTAGTTTTCTGGGATATTCTGCCGTGCATATTTGACCTCCCTGGTTGATGATTCGGATCCCATTGCAGGTTCCATAATCAGGGCTCATCATCATATGACGTCATCAACACATCATATTATACTCATCACATCAGCCCCGATAGTGGATTCATGTCATTCATGATGAACATTCCATAGTGTTGTTCTAAGTGACATCACCAGGGTTTCGGAGAGAGCGAAAATTATTTTTAGCATCTCATATTGAAGTACAATATTGAAGGTCTTTGTGGGGTATATATTGTAAAAGGATAATTGAAAGATCTGTTCCATTAAAATAAATCATCATCATCATCATCGGCCATCCCTTTCGTCCGAGGAAGACTGTCCTTCGTGTTTGGGTGGAATAAGAATTAAATCCTGGATCCACAAAGAAAGCAACTACAGACTATCTTCTGTGATGCTATTCTTTTACTAAACACTTTCTCTTCATGATTGCTGTGAGCTTTCTGCTTCGAGGTGTTGGCTGCCATAGAATAGCATTTCTTTTCACACAAGCTTATCTCCTGGCCGTTTGCGGGAAGTCATTGAAGTTTTTGGCATCCAGCGTTTTTCCTGAATACATAATCTCCTTTAGATACCTAGATGAGATTATGTATTCAGATAAAAAAAAAAAATAGGTACAGACCTATAGCTACGCTTAAAACGTTATAATTTATTTATGACCTTAGTATAAGAGCGTGTAGTAAAAATACCCATTTTAAAAATACTTAAACCTATTGAATGAAGTGGTCATTGAGCATAACATCTCCCGATTGTTGTGTCGGTAATAATGTGAATTATGAATACTTAGTGGGCATTCAACACCGAAGACAATAATTGCATTCAACATTTTTCTTTCAATGTTGTGATTTATGCGGATGTTAAAGTCGAAAGATTTAATTAAAATCTTCTTCTTCTTCTTTTGTTAGATCCTTGATCTGTGTTGACAGGTCAGTCCTGGTCTTGTGACGAGGACGTCCAGCTCTCTCTTCATCTCTTTGGTGGTCTCCCTGGCGGATCCCCAGCACGTTGTGGTTGACTAATTCAATGTCGAAGGTCTATATTTTTATTAGGTCCTTTGATGCTTTGGTTTCCATCTACACTGCAAACTTCTTTCCTTCAGTCTTTGCCACACTAGGCCTTGTCTAGTTCTTGTTGTAGATCAGTTCGATATCCTTGTATACATCCAGCGATCAATGATTTCTCAAGACCCGCCATCTCCTTTAGCGATTTGTTCAAAGTACGCGAGACATCTCTTCCTGCATGTTGTGGACAGTTTTTCTTCGGTATGGAGAGTAGAGACAATTCGTCTCGCTGTCCGTGGTATACACAGAATATGATCTTAATACGGTATAATAATTTCGAGGACGCTGGACACAAAAGAATGAACTGGCCAACCAATTTTTAAAATAAGTATTAATTTTACTTCCTTTTTTGTTTGTATCTGCCGGAAAAACTTTGGATCGATTTTAACGCTTTTCCCGTGATCCAATCGAACTGAAACTTTGCAGGCAGACTCGTGGCGATGATAAAAATGATCTCACAAATTTTCGTTTAATTTTTTTTAAATAATTGTAGTATAATTTTGGATTTTTAGAAATTTTACTGTTTTTTTAGAATTGGAATCAATACAAATAAGTAGCCCGATGCGTGCAGTAAGCACGTAACCTGATTCAATAAGAAAGAGAGTATAATATAATAATAGGATTAGTTTTTTATTTGATGTCGCACTTGTGCAACACGGAATATTTCATATTTAAGCAACGAAAAATAGGTTTTATAGAAATAATGATTTGTGTGTCATCCAATATAATAATTTACTTTGATTGATGTACTGTATCAACTTTTTTGTGATTACATGGAATTTTATATTGTTAAAGTCGCACGACATTATCCCCTTACTATCACCTGTAGGTAATGATTGTAATCCTAGCACAAAATAGATGTGAAGTAGAACTCGCGTTACATAACTTTGTACTTTTCAATACATTGGTACGATTATGTATGATACACATAATGCATCAGTGTATTAGTGGTTGGATGAAGAAATTAGTAGATTTGTGTGAAACAAACTGATACCATAGAAAGCAGTTTGTTTCACACACACTTTTAAAATAATGTTAGTATTTATTTTATACAATATTCATCACATTGTTATGATAGCGTAAAGCTACGAGAATAGATCCATATCCTTTAGACTTTATAGTATTCTGATTTATTTTCACGTTTCGTTGTGATAAAAAGTGATTTTATTTATTCAAGTGTTTTAAGCAACTCCAATAACTACAATATTTAAAATATAGCCAATAAATTGTCATTTATAGTTAAGATTAATCATGGTTGGTTGAAGTAACTGAGCGACAAGTTTTATGATCATTACAATCGACTAGGGGTCCCACGTGATTACAACAGCTGCCACATCCAAGATAGTGTATAATGTTATCTTATGTGAACTAGAACTAAATGTCAATGCTTGCCTTTACCCGGGGTCACAACACGGAAATAAAGTATTTTATGAGTATGTTTCATAATACTTAAATTTGTAGTTTATTAAAATACGATTTCCAACTCGGTGGGTCGACCAGATCAAGAGCGCTATTTGTTATCCAATATTTACAATGCGATGGTTTGTAAAGTTCGGATAAAGTAAAAATTCGTAAAAATCAAAGATAAAGCGAATCGTGGACGCCCTGCAACTGTTGAAAATGGCAAATTAGGGAGTTTTTGTGGAAGAAAACACTTGACAAACAACCAGCATTGATTGACCGAAAAGGACACATTACATGGTGATATTTTTTTATATATTCAAGAACTTTGACAGTTATTCACCTCAAAAAATGAATAAAAAAGAAAATCTGCATAAAATACCATTCAAGTATTCGTGGATTCTAATTCTCCTGAGATTCATTCTAGATTCTCAAATATGCTCGTAATTCCTTGGCAAAGGTGCGGAGAATCAAACACTTTGATAAATACTCTTTTTTTTAAAACCAAATTTATTAATTAATTAGAAAGACATGCAAAAAAATCAAATCAACGAAAAAATATTTTGGCAGATACCGGAACTCGAACCCAGATCTCCTGTCTTTCCGTGTGTTACCATTACACCACATCAGCCTTGTACCTTTCCGCTCATTTAACTCATTATTTTTTTAATTTACTTCCAAAGTTATGCTTAATCGATAACTACGACAATATTTTAACAAAGCAGATCGTAGGAGTATATCTCCTTATTATATTTTTTTGAAAATTCATCCATGGTAGTAAAGTACGTGGTCTTATTGTTGAAAAAAAAAACAAAGTAGTTTATCAAATGTAATGGAGTCGTATGTCTTATATGCGGGGTATTATTCCTCTGGGAAGTACATCTTCCATTTACAGTATTCATAGAAAAATAATAAGGTTAAAACTATAAAAATTGACGTCTTTCAACAATCACATTATGAGAAACGCATTAAATATAAGAATCACTCGGCTCAAACTGAGATTTTAACGATTCGCCTTACGAGGTCATTGGCCTCGTAAGGCGAAACGCGTCACAGAAATTAAACGAGTAGAACTAAAAAACAACTGTGTTTTTATTTACATACGCGTAGTTAGAAATATGAGTAGAAAATGTCATAACATTTGTGAAAAAAATTATGGAGACACGCGAATTAACTTATATCTAATAAGTCAAATAAAATAATTAATGTCTTCCAGGAATGTGAACCGGATTTTTTACGAAATTATTAAATTCATGTTATAGTGTGATGTACCACTTTTTAGTCATAAATTAAATTTTTAACGCAATTATATTCGTCCCTCGTAAGCAGATATCCTCTTGAAGCTGATTGTTTACTAACGCAGCCCTGGGCTAGTTTCATGCGGTTCCTCCCTGAGTCACTTTCCTCTTCTCACTAATGTATAGGTGTAACTGTAGGCTCCTCTGCGAATTATTTCAACGATTTACCAGTTGGCGAAGTCCAAAGGCTTAAGATCGCCAAAGATCTCAGAACGTGATGTCTGAACCTAATTCGTTCAAGGTATCTAAATGGTTTTTTTTCGTGCATTTCAGCTTTTCTCAAAGCTCAAATCCATGGAGAGATCCATACTTGGTATAAGCCTGATATAATAAGAGATGATGAAATAAGGCGCAGAACAAGAGTAACGGATATCATGGATCGTATAGCGAATATAAAATAGTAATGGACAGGGCAAGGTAACATGCCATGGACTCCTACAGTTCTGAAGCGAAGACAGCAGTAGAATAAGAGAGGCGTCGGAAGACCTTAAAAGAGCTGGGCCGACGATATAGTCGCTGTGGCAGTAGAATTGCCAAGGCGAATATGAATGAGCTGGGCTGCTTTTGGCAAATTCAAACATATCTTCGAGAACAAAGAGATCCCAATTAGCCTAAAAATAAAAACCTTTGAATCATGCATATTGCCAGTGATGATGTATGGAGTGGAGACTATGGCCCTTACAAAGAAAAGTGTAGAAAAGCTCAAATGCACGCAACGATCTATGGAGGGATCCATGCTTGGAGTAAGCCTAAGAGATAGAATTAGAAATGACGAAATCAGGCGCAGAACTAGAGTCGCGGATATCATGGATCGTGTAGCAAATATAAAATAGTAATGAAAAGGGCAAGGTAGAATGCCATGGACTCCTACAGTTCTGAAGCGAAGACAGCGGTAGAACAAGAGAGGCGTCGGAAGACCTTAAAAGAGCTGGGCCGACGATATAGTCGCTGTGGGGGTGGGAAGGAATAAATGGCCACAAAAAGCAAACTACAAAGAAGGGAATAAGAACAGAAGTGCTACCATCTCTGTGCAAAATTTGTCTCGAACTCCCAAGGTATTAGATAGGACAGAAGTGGTCTTCCATTAAAGAGTTTTCTGTAGTTTTCAATGTATCAAGGCACCAGAAATTAGATTACGCTGGTATTAAAAAAAGTTTTTTTTTTAATTTTTAAAATAGGTAATATAATAATATTCTTATTTCCTAATATATACATACATTATAAAAATCAGTATATCAGATTTCTAATCTATGTTATCTAAATCTATGATATCTAAAAATACGTATCACAAACTTTCTTAGTTTTTTCTTAAAAATGTTCATATTTTTTTCATCTCTAATATCCTCTGGCAGACTCACGTACAACTTCATGCCACTGTACATCACAGATGTTTGCGATCTTTTTTCCTTTCTGAATGGCAATCTTATTTCATCTTTTTTCCTTGTACAATGGTCATGTTCGTGTTGGTTTTCTCTTATTTTTCTTACTAATTCAAATGTATTGTTGTGTCCATTAACAATTTTGTATATAAATAGGAGTACATTAAATTTAATTATTTGTCTAAATGTCATTATTTGTAGACTTTCTAACATCAATTTGATTCTTGTGTATCGATTTCTTTTTAATTCTTAATGCTTTCTTAATTTTTTCAATTCTTCATTAATTCTTCAATAACTTGGAGTGCATTTTAATTGAAGACATCGTTGTTGTTGTCGTAGTTTATGTTACACACTGAAAAATAGAGCCGTCAACCATAACATCCAGACCGCGAAGACACCGCACCTACACGGGTAGTACCGCAGGTACTAACGAGGGTCCCTCCATATCAATTACATTATACACCACGCGATTAACATCTCGTATTTACGCGGTATCCAATTAACTGTTTGACCCAGTCCTATGGCTAATCACACATTTTTGTAAGGAATAATTAATTTAGAAAATGGCTAATTTGTCGCCAACTCTGTCGTTGTAATCAAACGCGAGTCATTTTCGCCGAATAATTACGACGTGGCATGCAAAAGGTTTTTTTTTTACCACATCATTGCTAGCTCAGTCAAAATGGTGCGAAACGTGTAGTACGCATGGGTTTATTGGATTACCTTTATTTCAACCCTTCCCTTCGTTTAGAATTAATGTCGAGGGATGATTAAGGTACTCACAATTAGCCATATTTACATTTATTTAATTTAATTAAGCATAAAAACAGTCACGAAGCGCCCACAAAAGAATGCATAATGTTTCAGTCAATGTGAAGCTTACACATAGATTGTCTACGCAAGCAGTTTTAACAACATTTCAGACGTCTTAGAATTCACATCCAAACTGTAAAAAGACTTAAAATGCACAACGGTACAAAATCCCTCACGAATTCCTATCCCTCCAGTATACTTCACATCGTCGTAAAGTTCTTGAATGTTTAATATGTTTTTTAGCCACGTCTCAGTGATAGAGATTATATCATTTTTGGAATTTAATATATTTTCGCAGAATTCACTATATTTAAGAATGTTCTTAGGTTTTCACGGCCACTCAGAATCTTCATGTTTGTGTTTACTGGGGTAGTATGCCGTGTTGTTACGACCTTTCGGGCCGACGTTTCGGATCCCATTGCAGGGTCCATCATCAGGGCTGATGATGATCATCATATATCATCAGCCCTGATGATGGACCCTGCAATGGGATCCGAAACGTCGGCCCGAAAGGTCGTAACAACACGGCATAATACCCCAGTAAACACAAACATGAAGATTCACTGTATTTTTTTGATCATTTTTGATGTATTATTATCAGGTATGGATAAAGTATCACTACATTTTTGTTGATATGTTTATTATTCAGTTTCTCTTCATTTGCAATGATCTAAGGCATGGATATGTCAATATTCCTTTTTTTCTGTTCTCTTACACTGTTAACTATAAGAGAATGTTTAACTTTCTTAACGCGAGAACTGCAGGAGAAGAATTCTCGCATAATTTTTACATATTGTCTGAGAAAATGTTTGGTTAGTTGGAAGAAAACGCATACAAAATGGATATAAAGGAGTTAACCGAGTACAGTAGACTCCGATTATCCGGAATGGATGGTAAAAAAATCGCGAAATTAACAACGTCAGTAAATCCAATCCGGTTTTGTGGACATTGTTAATTTTCTCGGGCATAAGATTTTTGGTTTATATAAATGCTTGATATATATAAGTAAATTCTCGTGCAACTAATTCATCGCTGCTAATTTTTTGTCTTTGGCAGCAATTTTATTCGGATGCTTTTAAAACCACGTACATACAGAGCAGACGATAAAATCAATCTGCATCTATAATTTTCATAAAAATAAAATAAAAACTGTAGTAGGAGTGACAGTTGATATCGAGCAACGTTGCCGTCATAAATTACGCAGTCCATTGTAAAGAAGTGACATTGACAGCCGGCCGCAAGTGATCCTCATAAAGCAAACTAAATAATACAAATAAAATAAATGTTTTTTTGCCTTTATGAACACTGAAACATTTTCGTCCCGGTTAATCCGCATCCCGGATAATCGAACTTAGAACGCTTCGATCAACACGGCCCAAGACAGGGAGGAATAGAGTCGTAATGTACACCTATTTACAGACATAATAGGATAGCTCAGCACGGGGCGTACGATGAAGAAGATTACTATTTACGTTTAGATTTACGTATTAATTACATCTAGAATAGATTTAAGTGCAAATCGTGATCCACTGTTGTTGACAAAATGTGCGCCCATATAATGCCTGGTAGAGCTGTTGCCACAGAGAATGAAATTGTACAGAGAAGAGCTAAACTGAACTAAACCCCTTCTTTAGGTGAGGGGTTCGGGACACATCGGAAGTAGGTCTCCCCTCACGTCTATTCAGGACACATTTATAATGCAGTTAAAGTATTTATTCTTGCATAATTAAATCCCCTAGTATAAGTCTTTCCATTTAAGACAATCGAATTAGTATGTGAAAGCCGTGCGTACGAGGCACATTGTTTCATTGTGTTGGTGTTTATACCCGTAAACACCCACACAACGAAACTTTGTGCGTCGTACGCACGGCTTACACATACTAATTCGATTGACTCTCTTAAATGGAAAGACCTATATACATAATATAAAATGTTTTTTTAATTTTTTTCTAAACCTAAGTAAAACCGTATTTTTGTAATAAAGTGCGGTTTATTTACCAAGACATTATACTTTTTAAGAGTATTTAGCTTGACTTTTTCATAATTGTTTCAAAATTTATATATATTTTTTAAATAAGTCAAATGCGTTTGAACCATCCGTGTAATCAGACCGCGTACAGGAAATCGCGTATATAGAAATGAACTTTGTTGTATAGAAATAGATTATATAGAAGTATAAATAGAAGAAATTATACAGAAATAAAATTTATTAGGGTGATCTATGGTCCATGCCTAAATTTTACCACGGTAAAATCTACATTATACGACATCATCGTTGAATCTGTTTCATCTCATCACGAGTACCAACTAATTCAGTGCAAGTTGACAGCTTTGTCAGTTTTATTCGAACTAATGGTAAAGTCAACCTAACCTGACCTCACCAAACAATGGTAATTTTTACAAATAATTATTTCCGGGGTATTACGAGATTTTGACACTCGATACACATTGATATAAGCATTGAATGACAACTGTTTGCACGTCAGTGTGACCGGTGTCTCCCTCACTGTCAGTTAGATCTCTTCTGAACTGGTATTATTTTGTAATATTATACAGGAAGTCCCGTATCTCGACGTCAAGCCGAAATCGGGCGATAGGCCAAGACGTAATAGTTATCAGAAAAATATTTAAAAAAATAAACATAACAGTCAGTTAAAACTGGGCAAAGTATTGATTTTGAATACTTGGTTTGGTCAAAAAGTGAAATTCGAATTTTGGACAAAAGTTTACAGAAGCACTATTCGGGATTACATAATAATAATAAAAAAAATGAAGAAAAATAAAGATTTGTTGCAACAGTGGTGAAAAGACCGTCACAGGATGTAGATTTTTTTTAAATGCTTATAATTTTTAAAACACATAACTTAGATTTATTTAAATATTTTTCTGATAACTATTATGACTTGGCCTATCACCCGGCTTGACGTCGAGATACGGGACACCCTGTATAAATGTACATCATTAAATAATAACTGCAAAATTTAATTTTTATGTGACAGATTTTTTGAGAACAACTCAAAATTGGCAACGAAACTCGATATAAATACTGGGGTAGCGGAGCTGCTCCACAACACTTTAGAGCAGTGGTTCCCAATGACAGGACCGCAAATTTTTGGGACCCACCTCCTGCCTCACACTTTCGCAATACATATTGTAACTTTGCGAAGGACTGTTCAATTAAGAAATAAAAAGTAACCCATAAAAACCAAGTTTTTACTATACTCCCCTTCTTTGTAAAATATAACAATAATTAAAGACGAAATAAAACATATAACATAACACTAAACTTACAGAAATTTAATATATTTCTAAAATGTAAGATGTTTTGAGATGTCAAGATTTTGATAGATTCAATTATCATCAATATCGTAGCTTATGAATTTCCAGCGTCAAATGATTTAGTGAGACTCAGATTTGAGTAATATAGAATTCTTCAAAACTAAGCAGAAATCTAAAAGAAATAAATTATTATTTGATTTTTTCCCAAAAAACCCAATTTTGCTGTCATCTGTGAACCAATTGTTTTGTAAATTTTCGAAATTCGTAGTGAAGTACCTATTATACCGACGGAGTAATTCAAATTAAGAAAATATTCCGCGACGTTATCGGGCCGCCGCGCCGTTGCTAATCAAACTTTTCTAATGATTCGAATTTGAAAAAAAAAAAAAAAATTCTAAAAATCCGAAATTATACTATAATTATTTATTTTTTTAAGGAAAATTTGACAGATCTTCTTGATCGTCGCCACGAGTCTACTTGCCAAGTTTCAGCTCGATTGGATCACGGGAAAAGGCCAAAAATCGATCCAAAGTTTTTGTTGACGGCAAGCAAGCAGACGCCACGAGTTAATATAAAGGGAATAAAAAAAGAAAAAAGTCTAAATACACTCCTATTGTTAGCACATACTCCATTAGAGGATCGAACCCTAGCTCAGCTAGAAGACCTCAGAAGCCAGATTGAATAAAATTGGGCTTGTATCAAAGAACTAATGCAGTCAGAATGATAAAGGGAATACAGGGTTGTCAACAGACCTCAATAAACTCAAGAGTACAGATAAAGCTCAAGCCCTATCGGTTGGTCCGGTATTCTTTCCAGGAAATAATTAGTGGGATCGCTTAGAAAGATAAACAGAAAAAATATATCAATCAAAAAATATGTATTTACACCGGGACTCGAACCCGGAACATTCTCTGTTCAGGAGAATATGCTTCAATAGGACCAGGGTGGACATTTATTTTCTCGTCAAATTTTTAAACTTATGTACCAACATAGTGATAATGAGCCAGATTCTAGATCAACCAACCAGGCCAGACCAACCAACGAAGTGGCCGAAAACGTTATTTACTTTGTATTATTGGCCTTTCGATAGACTAAAAGCATTTACAAGATTAAAATGTTAAAAGATTAAAAATAAAAAGTGAAATTACATTTATACAAGAGTATAAACGTAATTTAACTTGTAACCTCACTTGATCAACAATAAACTCGATGCAAATAGAATGAGTATTAATTCTTATTTTTTGTAACTTGTGTCTGTCTACTACACTAGCAACCAGTGGCGTGCAGCGCGTACAAGCAAAAAAGCTGTGCATTAGTAAAGATTCTGAGAAACAAATATTAATTAAATCCTTATCTTAAGAAAAAGTTGATTTAAAATTCTAGCCGTAATTCGTCCTACGGCTAGAAGTTTTATTTCTGACGTTTCCATTTAACGTGACGTATCTGTTTTTTTTTCGATTTAAAATTCTAGCCGTAATTCGTCCTACGTCTAGAAGTTTTATTTCCGACTTTTCTGCGACTCCATGCCAATTCTTCATTTATTTCGCCAACCAATTTGTTCCACAGATATAGTCAAGTCGAGAAAAAAACTGTGTATTTTTAATGCTGCGAGTTTTGTGTAGTAGCGTCCTTCTTCGAAAGGTCCTATGCCAGGCGCACGTGATGCAGAAATGTTATTTTTTTAAAATTCTACCCAAAACTTTCTGTGTAAATTTTATGTCTTTTCTGTGGTAAATATAAATACGAATACGACAAATATCATCTGTCATCTGTCATATCATAAAATGTTTGATTTATTTTTGTGAAAAGAAACGTATATCTGAAATTAGTATTGTTCCCGATTTAATTATGTATAAATCATCTTCGAAATATATTAGAATTTTTCGCCGTATTAGCTATACCTATATAAATGATTTATTTATTTAGGAAATATTGTTTACAATACTTCTTTTATAGTGCAGTTATTTTTGTGGATTGAAGCTACTCAAAATAGTTCATTATTTATACTTTAAAAAACATTTAAAATGTATATGCCCTTTTAGGTATATGCGTATATATATATATTTCTAATATAGGTATATAGTCGGTCATAGCATAACCTAAGTTTATACCCACTGCACACCACTGCTAGAAACACATCACTCAACAAATCTACGATCACTGGAAGATTTCGTATGTGGGGTGAGAATTCTTCCTTCACACTACCAAATTGGTGATACTTATCTACCCTCAAAACAACTATACTCTAAAAATGCAACGTCTAAATAAAAATGTGTTTTCATTTAAAAAAAAATAATTATTAATTAATTAAAGAGTTAATGTTGTTATTAGGGTCGTTAGACATATTTAACTGTAACTGGTTGGGGATATTTTATACGAATCGTATGTTTTTCCGAGAAACGATTCTCGACGTTTCGTTGAATTCTTATTCTACGTCATAAGGAGGACGACCTTTACCGGCGGGGGTAGAGGGCGGACTGATTACTACTTTCGAGGGAGTAAATTATATGCACTTTGTTGTGAAGTAAAGGTGATGACCTCCTGATGACGTTGAATAATAATTCAACGAAACGTCGAGAATAGTTTCTCGGGAAAACATACGGTTCGTATAAAATATCCGCAACAAGTTACAGTTAAATTATTAATTAATGTCGTTGTGTATGCTTGTTTAGAATATGTTACAGTAAACAGGCAGAGGTTTTATTAATGATTTGTATTTCCATAGATATTCATGTAAAATACAAATTAATTGCAGTGACCATGAACATATTACGTACAACACAAATCTCTGTATGTACTTTACTTGAAGGGCACACACACGTGCATCGTTATGTACCTATAGATACATAAACCGGTTAAATCTGTACAAACATTCATAAAAAGCTTTATAAACTGTCGTTGTATCTTCTGGTACACAATCCCATCTCTTCAGACCGCGTATTATTTCTGAAGTAGCAATGAAATACAATCAAGCTGAATTTATCAAAGCCGAGGATCAAAGTATTATTGTTCGATAAACACGTGTTTCCGGAAGACATCTCGATGGGCCAGTCCACCGCAAATGTATTTCTTTCTAAATATGTATATTATAGATGTCTCATAGAGACGAAATTATATATTTTTTATAGGAAAGTAGGTATGGAAGTCAAAAGCGACCTATCGTACGGCTGGCTTAAGTGATCACTTTACACACTGAACGTTCACCATTTTCACCCATGATAGAATACCACACCTATCAAATTTTGGAAGATTTATGAAGAATAATGATTATTACAACGAAACCCGTTTCATATGTCTGTTGTAATAATCATTAGCGCGACCGGCATCCGAACCCTTTTCATTCCCCTTAATTGACCACAGATGTCACTAATGAGATATCTATTTTTGATATGAAATTGGAATTTTTTAAAGCAATATCGTTTTTACGTGTGATGATATTCTTTCGAATTATTAAAATTACACTAGAATACGCCTGAAATATCATTACAATTTTTTATACCAGCTTATTTTTACTCAAATATTATAATTCTTTCGGCAGCTTTTTTTCATCTTACTCTCACTTTACTGCCGGTCGTATTCTGAACATAACAAAATTGTTATTTTGTTGATTGTTACCCTGATTATGATTAAAATTGACAAGACGAAGATTCACGACAGTCCGTCGTATTCGTGCAATTACTTAATCAATTACATTTATGACTTTTGCAATTTTAGATGATACCTTCGGAAAGCAGTGTATCAGCATGGTCTAATAATTAGTGTGATATGTTGATCGAGGAGAATGTCGAGTATAAGGGATTCATAAATAATTGTCATTAAAAACAGGGAGCAGAAATTGCAATACCACTTTTCAATTGTCAACAGTTGTGCGGTAATGGCATATAAACCATTCTAAATTAAAATTGGTAACTCAATATTTTGTTACGCATACATCGACTGTAATTTCAGACCTCCGCGATGTCCGTGTATTCTTTAAAAAAACTTTTTATTTGATATTGAAGCGATATTTATATCAACACTCAAACAGGTAATTTCAATCAGGAGTCCTGTCCCAAATATAAGTTTTTGGTGAATAAGTTCTAACTTCTAACATTATTTTAAAAGTTGATAGAAATCAGTTTGTTCTTGGTAACATTCATATACCTAATGCAATATTTAAGGATTTCCAATTGATTATTTGTTCGCTGTAGCGCGGTAAAAATCGTATTTCATAATTTATAATTTCAATATTGAATAATAGGTTTAACGGAAGCACTGCTCGTGGCCATGTTTTTGTCTATGTGTTATATTACAAAAATATTGTCGATTGAGGGTAATTTAAAAATCGACTGCTTTAAGATAAATTAAAAAAAATATTTTTTCACTATAAGATACGGTAAGGTATTTATTTATAGTAACGATTCAATGAAGAAGGTTCAAAATTGTTTACAAGAAACAGAAATACACAATAAAAACACAATAAGAATGACAAATAGGTTCATAACAAACGTTAAATAAAATCAATACGAGTAAATAAGGTAAAACAATAAATATTTAAAAAAATATTTGCGTAACAACGGTAAAATAACTAATAAAAGTTAAAGTTAAAGAGTTAAAAACATTGAGAAGCACAAAGTACTATAAAATCTACTCCACTAATGATCGCGTTTCTTTTTACTCCCTTTCTTTTTTTAACTCGTTGCGTCTGCTTGCTTGCTTGTCTGTCGAAAAAACTTTGGATCGATTTTTAACCCTTTTCCCGTGATCCAATCGTGCTGAAACTTTGCAGACAGACAGTGGTGACGATAAAAATGATCTTCAAATTTTCGTTTAAAAAAAATTAATAATTCTATAATTTATATAGATACTGTTATA
>JADDOH010003579.1:0-91663 GCA_016648135.1 Agrypnia vestita | reverse complement strand
ATGAAAGATGAAGCTCTTGAATCCTAGCTCACAATAATTATATATCCTTGCTCTTTCAAGTTGTTTCTTGTAGGTATAGGTCTTTTCATATAAGCTTGCAGTTGAGTTAGTGTGGGTACAGTGCGTAATACACGCATTATTTCGTTGTGTTATGTTTACGGATACGCCCTTCTCGTATCCGTAAACTTAACACAACGAAACAATACGCGTATTACGCACTGTACCTACACACACTAACTCATTTGCAAGCTTATATGAAAATACATATACGTGATATTTAAATAATTATGCGTACAACCTACCGATTTATTTGTTTTTTAGTAGTTTATTCACTCTTTCGTACGTGAGTAAGTTTTAATTTTCATTTTCACTATTGACGAACATTTTATTTATGAAATATTTTTAATACGATTTTTCGAATTGCACAAATTAAACATTTTATATCATAAAGTAGTGTATTTGTAAAATTAGAAAGCATATTTTTATATGGTGATGGAACACTTAAAATTTCATAAATATCCCCAAAATTTGCGTGTATCCCCCAAGCATACACCAAATAACACTTCAAATTTCTATTCTTTACGCGAATAATTGCATTTTCATCTATATATTTTTAATTTCGCGTAAAAACGCCCGCAGCTGTCATTTCGTCTGCGTGACGTCAAGCCTCAGTAAACATGGCATTGTGGCTATGGCAACGGTTCAAAGACACGGTGATGGGTACTGAGGCGTGACGTAATTCGCTCTGACCGGTGTTTCAGGTAAAATGGCGAATTGCACAATTTTATACTTTTATTTTATTGAAAATCTCATTAATCTCAATGTATATATTAAATAAAACTCGGTCATTTTTAGAATCCTTTCAAAATATTTTCTTCTCTAAAATCACTTATTCTTTAATTCTTTAATACTGTCATGATGCCTATTGTAATAATTTCGTTGTCTGTCTGTACGTCCGTCCGTCCATCCGTCTGTCTTTTCTGTCTATCCCCGTAACTTCATGTAACGTCCGTAATGTAAAAATAAATAAAAAATCGAAATTTTTTTCCGAATTTTTTTTTTAGAATTTTTTTTTCATTAAATTTTTGTTTGGAAATAATTTTATAATATTTTTAAATATTCAAATAAATACTTATTCCTTAGGAACCGACACGTAAAAGTACCGTCATTTTTGAGATAATATCAAATTTTCAGTGAGCGTTCGTAATGTGTCGGAAATAATTTTAAAATTTTCCAGACCACGCGGCAGAAATGCTGACGTGAATGGCAGACGATCCGAGTACGTTCTATGGTAGATAATTCGTTATATATATTATATTAGGATATTTTGGTGATGGACATTTTACGACATGGGTTGAATATTCGATCAATGTAAAGAAGTACAAATAACGATTCGTGCCTCCTCCACACTATTTCTCCTTGGATAATAGCAATGCTTGAGTGTGTAAAATATTGTGAAAAAGCTATACACTAAATAGATGTATGATTATACAGCTACATAATTGCGTATCGAAATTAAATAATCTCAGATTTAATTAAATTAAATTATCTAATCCATATCTAAGCACAAGATTTTTATTTTATTTATAGAGTAAGAACGGCTTTGTAAAATATGGATTTCGCGTATAAAATAATATTTAGTTCCTGCGAAATCACCTTGTGTACACTTAGGTGGTGAGATAGCTTGTTGGTGTAGTGGTCATGACGCTCGCCTAATGATCTGGTGGTTGGTGGTTCGAGCCCCATTACAGCACACCAGAAAATTAGTCCTATTTTCACAGACTTTTAGCTTAGTTTGAGAATAGTAAGAATATTCATTCGATACGTATTCCGTATTCGCATCTCTTTTTTTATAAAAAAAATATATACATTGAAAATGACTTGGTGATTTAAAACACAACGTTTCAATAATTTCAAAGACTGCACAAATAATCAATAATTAAAATATTTTGAACTTTTTGTACATTTTTACCTTAACTCTTATGTGTGTAAAACGTGTAAAAAATAGGGCGCCACTTGTTGAGGGTGTCCGGGCTGTTACTGTGTCAGCTTTGAGCTGGCTTTGCATCCATGTTTATCCTACTATCATAGCTTATGTTTAAAAGACTTTAATGTCATGTTTCATGTTAAATTTTTTTAACGAAAAAAAATTTGATAGGTATATAACTAATAGGTACATGAGAGCCATACATCTGAGATGAAATCTCCAAGACCCATTGCGGGAAAGACCCTCATAGACAAAATACCCAATGCGGAAATCCGCAGAACTTGCGATGCGGACGACATGGTGCGATGGAGCCTTGAATGGATGCCCACCGCATTCCCAGGGTCGTTTTACAAGCAAAGTCTGACATATCGACCCTACTCATATGTCGCCAGGTTAACAAATTTTTACTCTCAAAGGCCGTCACGTCGTGTAAAGGACAACGCGACCCAGTGAGGCAAAAGTCCGCTCACTGTACCGCTCCTACAGAGAAATAAACATTTATTAAAGTAGTATCAAATATTACAAGTTAAATGAGACATACATGTATGATAACAATAGAGAAAAAAAATAAAGATATAAGAAAAGAAAAGCTTAAATTAAGCAAAATTGTCAAATAAGAAATCAAGTATGGCGTACATATGTGTGTGCCTAAGGCCCGGTTGTTTCAAGTTCGATCAAAGTAAGCGGTCGATCAAAGCATAGATTTTTACGAAAACGGATCGTCTGATTGGTGGAGAACGTAAAAATCTATGCTTTAAAATAACGCTTACTTTAATCCAACTTGAAACAACCGGCCCTAAGAGCCAATCGAAGAAAAACAACGTACGACGGAGCACGTAGAGAAGGCATTTCTGGCTGGATCATGGAGAGAGAATAGAGAAGTTTTCCCAGAGCCGTGATGCAGATTGCAGGCGCCGGCCGCCAGGGAGACCACTAAATAGATGGAGAGAAAGCTGGACGTCCTCGTCACAGGACCAGGAGTGACACCTGTCAACACAGATCTACTAAAAGGGGAAGAAGAAGAATAAATATTTGACGTTGTTGTTAGTCTAATGGTTAAAACAATTGTCTAGTGATCTACCGGTTTAAACCTCATTCTAGACCAGCAAGTTAGTCATATGTTTCATAGCACAGGCTTCGTCTAGCTTTGTTTGAAAATATTGAAAATTGATGTTACACGTATTTCAAAAAACACATCTCTGTTTTTTTTTAATTTTTAAAATATATTATACACATATTATCTGTTCTTTTTTTCAAATATATATTATACTTCGAGAGAAATCAGTGTGTTTACATGCATATTTGATGTAATCCCAAAATAAATAAATCCCTGTATATGTATGGATTATTTTACGCCTAACAATATTGTCCGCAGAGAAAAAATATTGTGTTTTTCCTTTAAGTATCAGACAGAAAAACGTTAAAATTTGCGGAACCTTCGCATTACGGGTATTAATTACCGTGGTGTGTGGTATAACTAAATTAATCTAGTTCTGCGAATGAAGTGTTCGTAGTAATCTGTGGAAAGGTGAAAAACCTTTTAAATACACAGGGAATATTCGCAGTACGACTATGAATCATTAAGTATGAAGATTATTTTTATTTTTATAAAGTTTTTGATAGTGTCTTTTCTCCCTGCCCCCCTATATACTTGTTCAGGGTCAGGCCTCCTTGTGCGAAGGCGCCAGGATCCTCTGTCCAGGGTTGTCCGAGAGGAGATGTTAGTTTGGCAATTTTCGAACGATTCTTCCGCCGCCGTTCTTACCGTGAACTCCAGCAAACTCTCAGCGCTGTCCTGACCTCTACCCCGAATATTTTGGAGAAGCCAAAAGACAGGGATTTTATTAGATGTGTGGCTTATGGATGCAAAACCGCCACTATCGATTTGGGCTCCATATGGATTGTAGCGGTTTTGCGTGCATACGCCACAAGTATCCGTCTCTTGCCTGTTGGTCCGCGGGAGCTATTTTATTTCACTCCTCCCTCCTACCACTGAAATGCTCAAGAGAGAAAGAGATCAATGAAAATGGTGAACATGATCACAAGACACGGTTCGCTTTTTTTTGGAGGACAATTGTGTATCCCTAGGGGTCGGTCTCTTTAAAACGTTAGGGTAAGAGTAACAGATGCAAGGGCTGGAGGGAAATGTGTGAAGCATAAACAGACGAGAAGGGGGGGGGTGGGGGAGGGGGGGGGGGGGAGGGGGGGGTGTAGGGGGGGTAGGGAGGAGGATGGGGGGGGGAGGAGAGACAGGAGAGGGGGGGGGAGGTGGGGGGGGAGGAGAGGAAGGGAGAGGGGGAGAGGAAAAGAGGTGGAGAGAAAAGGTGAGAGGGAGAAAAAAAGAAAGAAAAAAGAGGAGAAGAAAAAAAAGAAAGGAGAGGAGAGAAAGGAGAGAAAAGAGGGGAGGGGGGGAAAGGGGGCGCGTTAAGGGGAGAGGCAGGGGGGGAGCGCGCGGGCGAGGACACCCCCGCGCGCGGGGGGGGGGGGAGAGGAGAGCACAAGGAGAGAAAGGAGGAGAAAAGGGGAGAAAGGAAGAGGGGAGAAGGAGAGAAAGAAGGGGGTGGGGAGAGAAGAGGGGGGGGAGGGGGGGGGGAGAGAGAAAGGGAGAGCAAAGGGGAGAGAAAATGGAGGGAAGCGAAGAAAAAAGAAAAAAATATAATTTATATAATAAAAAAAAATAATAATAATAAAAAAATAAAAAAATAAAAAAATAAAAAAAAAAAAACATTCTATATGTGTATGCTTAAATTAATAAATAATCTTGAATATGTTAATATTCCCTAAAGTTTTAAGACGAACCTATGTATAAAAATTGTCCTCGGGTAGTGGATAGGGAAATGTTCATCTATATGTCTCTCTTGAGCATTTCAGTGGTAGGAGGGAGGAGTGAAATAAAATAGCTCCCGCGGACCAACAGGCAAGAGACGGATACTTGTGGCGTATGCACGCAAAACCGCTACAATCCATATGGAGCCCAAATCGATAGTGGCGGTTTTGCATCCATAAGCCACACATCTAATAAAATCCCTGTCTTTTGGCTTCTCCAAAATATTCGGGGTAGAGGTCAGGACAGCGCTGAGAGTTTGCTGGAGTTCACGGTAAGAACGGCGGCGGAAGAATCGTTCGAAAATTGCCAAACTAACATCTCCTCTCGGACAACCCTGGACAGAGGATCCTGGCGCCTTCGCACAAGGAGGCCTGACCCTGAACAAGTATATAGGGGGGCAGGGAGAAAAGACACTATCAAAAACTTTATAAAAATAAAAATAATCTTCATACTTAATGATTCATAGTCGTACTGCGAATATTCCCTGTGTATTTAAAAGGTTTTTCACCTTTCCACAGATTACTACGAACACTTCATTCGCAGAACTAGATTAATTTAGTTATACCACACACCACGGTAATTAATACCCGTAATGCGAAGGTTCCGCAAATTTTAACGTTTTTCTGTCTGATACTTAAAGGAAAAACACAATATTTTTTCTCTGCGGACAATATTGTTAGGCGTAAAATAATCCATACATATACAGGGATTTATTTATTTTGGGATTACATCAAATATGCATGTAAACACACTGATTTCTCTCGAAGTATAATATATATTTGAAAAAAAGAACAGATAATATGTGTATAATATATTTTAAAAATTAAAAAAAAACAGAGATGTGTTTTTTGAAATACGTGTAACATCAATTTTCAATATTTTCAAACAAAGCTAGACGAAGCCTGTGCTATGAAACATATGACTAACTTGCTGGTCTAGAATGAGGTTTAAACCGGTAGATCACTAGACAATTGTTTTAACCATTAGACTAACAACAACGTCAAATATTTATTCTTCTTCTTCCCCTTTTAGTAGATCTGTGTTGACAGGTGTCACTCCTGGTCCTGTGACGAGGACGTCCAGCTTTCTCTCCATCTATTTAGTGGTCTCCCTGGCGGCCGGCGCCTGCAATCTGCATCACGGCTCTGGGAAAACTTCTCTATTCTCTCTCCATGATCCAGCCAGAAATGCCTTCTCTACGTGCTCCGTCGTACGTTGTTTTTCTTCGATTGGCTCTTAGGGCCGGTTGTTTCAAGTTGGATTAAAGTAAGCGTTATTTTAAAGCATAGATTTTTACGTTCTCCACCAATCAGACGATCCGTTTTCGTAAAAATCTATGCTTTGATCGACCGCTTACTTTGATCGAACTTGAAACAACCGGGCCTTAGGCACACACATATGTACGCCATACTTGATTTCTTATTTGACAATTTTGCTTAATTTAAGCTTTTCTTTTCTTATATCTTTATTTTTTTTCTCTATTGTTATCATACATGTATGTCTCATTTAACTTGTAATATTTGATACTACTTTAATAAATGTTTATTTCTCTGTAGGAGCGGTACAGTGAGCGGACTTTTGCCTCACTGGGTCGCGTTGTCCTTTACACGACGTGACGGCCTTTGAGAGTAAAAATTTGTTAACCTGGCGACATATGAGTAGGGTCGATATGTCAGACTTTGCTTGTAAAACGACCCTGGGAATGCGGTGGGCATCCATTCAAGGCTCCATCGCACCATGTCGTCCGCATCGCAAGTTCTGCGGATTTCCGCATTGGGTATTTTGTCTATGAGGGTCTTTCCCGCAATGGGTCTTGGAGATTTCATCTCAGATGTATGGCTCTCATGTACCTATTAGTTATATACCTATCAAATTTTTTTTCGTTAAAAAAATTTAACATGAAACATGACATTAAAGTCTTTTAAACATAAGCTATGATAGTAGGATAAACATGGATGCAAAGCCAGCTCAAAGCTGACACAGTAACAGCCCGGACACCCTCAACAAGTGGCGCCCTATTTTTTACACGTTTTACACACATAAGAGTTAAGGTAAAAATGTACAAAAAGTTCAAAATATTTTAATTATTGATTATTTGTGCAGTCTGAAATTATTGAAACGTTGTGTTTTAAATCACCAAGTCATTTTCAATGTATATATTTTTTTTATAAAAAAAGAGATGCGAATACGGAATACGTATCGAATGAATATTCTTACTATTCTCAAACTAAGCTAAAAGTCTGTGAAAATAGGACTAATTTTCTGGTGTGCTGTAATGGGGCTCGAACCACCAACCACCAGATCATTAGGCGAGCGTCATGACCACTACACCAACAAGCTATCTCACCACCTAAGTGTACACAAGGTGATTTCGCAGGAACTAAATATTATTTTATACGCGAAATCCATATTTTACAAAGCCGTTCTTACTCTATAAATAAAATAAAAATCTTGTGCTTAGATATGGATTAGATAATTTAATTTAATTAAATCTGAGATTATTTAATTTCGATACGCAATTATGTAGCTGTATAATCATACATCTATTTAGTGTATAGCTTTTTCACAATATTTTACACACTCAAGCATTGCTATTATCCAAGGAGAAATAGTGTGGAGGAGGCACGAATCGTTATTTGTACTTCTTTACATTGATCGAATATTCAACCCATGTCGTAAAATGTCCATCACCAAAATATCCTAATATAATATATATAACGAATTATCTACCATAGAACGTACTCGGATCGTCTGCCATTCACGTCAGCATTTCTGCCGCGTGGTCTGGAAAATTTTAAAATTATTTCCGACACATTACGAACGCTCACTGAAAATTTGATATTATCTCAAAAATGACGGTACTTTTACGTGTCGGTTCCTAAGGAATAAGTATTTATTTGAATATTTAAAAATATTATAAAATTATTTCCAAACAAAAATTTAATGAAAAAAAAATTCTAAAAAAAAAATTCGGAAAAAAATTTCGATTTTTTATTTATTTTTACATTACGGACGTTACATGAAGTTACGGGGATAGACAGAAAAGACAGACGGATGGACGGACGGACGTACAGACAGACAACGAAATTATTACAATAGGCATCATGACAGTATTAAAGAATTAAAGAATAAGTGATTTTAGAGAAGAAAATATTTTGAAAGGATTCTAAAAATGACCGAGTTTTATTTAATATATACATTGAGATTAATGAGATTTTCAATAAAATAAAAGTATAAAATTGTGCAATTCGCCATTTTACCTGAAACACCGGTCAGAGCGAATTACGTCACGCCTCAGTACCCATCACCGTGTCTTTGAACCGTTGCCATAGCCACAATGCCATGTTTACTGAGGCTTGACGTCACGCAGACGAAATGACAGCTGCGGGCGTTTTTACGCGAAATTAAAAATATATAGATGAAAATGCAATTATTCGCGTAAAGAATAGAAATTTGAAGTGTTATTTGGTGTATGCTTGGGGGATACACGCAAATTTTGGGGATATTTATGAAATTTTAAGTGTTCCATCACCATATAAAAATATGCTTTCTAATTTTACAAATACACTACTTTATGATATAAAATGTTTAATTTGTGCAATTCGAAAAATCGTATTAAAAATATTTCATAAATAAAATGTTCGTCAATAGTGAAAATGAAAATTAAAACTTACTCACGTACGAAAGAGTGAATAAACTACTAAAAAACAAATAAATCGGTAGGTTGTACGCATAATTATTTAAATATCACGTATATGTATTTTCATATAAGCTTGCAAATGAGTTAGTGTGTGTAGGTACAGTGCGTAATACGCGTATTGTTTCGTTGTGTTAAGTTTACGGATACGAGAAGGGCGTATCCGTAAACATAACACAACGAAATAATGCGTGTATTACGCACTGTACCCACACTAACTCAACTGCAAGCTTATATGAAAAGACCTATACCTACAAGAAACAACTTGAAAGAGCAAGGATATATAATTATTGTGAGCTAGGATTCAAGAGCTTCATCTTTCATCGACTTCACGAACAACGAACAAGCAGCGTGCTTGTCCACCGACGCGACGGGCCACCGCCTGCGGGCGGGAGTGAGCGCGAGCGGCATAGGGATGGGTAAAAAATATCGATATATTTTTTTTGAAAAATATCGATATTTATCATCGATATATTTTTTTTGAAAAATATCGATATTTATCGTCGATATATTTTTTCGCGATATATCAAATATCGATATTTTTTTCTGGGATAACCGACATTCTAGCTTTGGTCATTTTTTTGGCGACCGTTTTTTGGTTGCCTTTTTCCATATTTCCTGGCGACCTTTTTTTGGGTATCTTTTCCATCTTTTCTCTGGCGACCTGTTCTTGGTTACCTTTTTCATTTTTTCCTTAGCGAACTTCTTTTTTTTTTTGGTCATTGATATATATTTTTTGATATATCGATATATTTTTTCTGATATATCGATATTTTTTTTGACGACCTTTTTTATTTTTTTCTGGCGACCTTTTTTTGGTTACCTTTTTTTTGGTAATCGATATTTTTTCTCAGATAATCGATATAATTTTCCGGTGACCTTTTTTTTTGGTCCCTAAAAGTTTATTCCCCTTACATTTAAAAAAAAATAATATCGATATATTTTTCGCAATGTATATCGATTATTTTCGATACTTTTTAAAAATATCGATTCGATATATATCGATATTTTTTTTTCATTTACCCATCCCTAGAGCGGCGAGAGTGAGAGGCGCGGCGCGCACTCTGCTTTCACTCGGTCGCCCGCGCGTCACTTCTTGGTCTGTATTCTGCGCGCGTCACCGGCCGGCCGGATGGTAAATAAACCGTCTCACGCGCCGCGGGAAAGTCCGATTTACCAGTTCGTTTATCGGTATAACATTCATATTTCACAATTAATTACGACACTTCATTTCACACGCTTGCACAAATGCGGTGTTGAATTTTGTTTACATGTGCGCCATTACAAACATGTTTTATATTTTAAACGCCATTCACATTATTTATTTGCCCCATGCGCCCGCCGAAAGTGGGATATTAATTTTTGTTTTGTTCAGGCTCAGTCATGGTCCTATTTGAGCCTTAAACTAAAGTTGACAAATAATACAGATATATTTATTTATTAATAATGTCACCACAAAGTGAAAGCCTGACTTTGAAAGATTTATTCTTCAATAAATTTCTAGATAACATCTCAAATGTAAAGTATTTTTAAATTATGTATTTATTTATAAATTTATAAATAATAAATAAATGTAAAGGTTTTTATCATTTTATTTAACTTGTATTGAAACGAATGAATTTTTCGTAATCGATTTGAGTTAGTGTAGTGATAGTCCAACGTTTTCCAAAAAATAAGTCAGATATATTGGAAAAATTCAAACTTTGATGTCGCATATCTCCATAACTATTGATATTAGGTCATGATAGCTTTCCACTCATAATCAAGGCAGGAATATAGTCCTGCGAGGTTATTAATGTTTTCCATATAACCCTGTACACATGTAATGATATGTACCTAATATATTTATATTTTTATACTTATATTTTAATGCTTATACCCAATACTTTCACTGCTTATATATGTAGTTTATATTTATATTTTACTGCTTACACCTGATATTGTTGTGTACACCTACTATAATGTAAAAGCCTATAATGTGCGTAAACAAATAAATAATAAAATATTTATTTTTACATATAAGCACAAGTAGCGGTTTTACTTTCCCCGAAACTATATTCCTTCGAACTTCTTTAAATTTTAAAAATTAACGTCGTAAAAATAGCCAACGATAGTCCGCGTAACGAAGTTGATGCGTCAACTAGTTGACGAATTCAACTAGTTGATCGTCTCGTCGATGGACGGACGTGGACGACCCATCCCTAGTGTACGCAGGTTTGCCCAAATATCATAATTTTTCTGACTTTGAATTTTGAATGCAATACAACAATAAACTAAAAAAAGGATAGAAAAACTTCATCATCTAATCAATGTGAAATAATTTATTTTGATATACATTATTTATACACAAATTATTCATGTACACACTGATTTTGGAGATATGAACATAGAATACGTATCGCATCGATATTCTTACTATTTTCAAAATAAACTAAATGATTCTGCTAGGAAAATAGGACTAACTTCCTGATGTCCTGGATCAATACAACTTGATGAAGGGGCAAGAGGTCCACTTGTGACCCGGTACTCTGATGGACAGTAGATAAAAGTACTGATGTGCTGGAATGGAGCCCAAACCACCGACCACTGGATCACTAGGCGAGAGTCATAACCAATAACCACTACACTACACCGACAAACTACTCAAATTGTTGTTTAATTTTTTGCTTTAGTGATTTTTATAAGAGTTATAATTTTTATTTGAAATACACTTTTACTCATTAAATACTTGTGATAAATACCGTGTCTCAGATCCCACTTTTTACGCATCATTCATTGTTCATCAGCTAGTTCTTAGAGCAATTGTATATTTTTTATAAAGCAAAATGAATTGTTAGTACCTAAATGAAAATTTACAAGAAATTATTTATAGTTTCTTTATCTCTGACGTGCTTGCTTATTTAGTGGTTTTATAACAGTTGCGTAAAATGTAGTTTAATCTAATATTAATTTAATCTAATATATATAATAATCTAGGGTTGCGTGAAGTTGTGATGAGTTTATTTCAAGCATGTAAAGATACATAGATACAATTAAGCTAAAAATTTCTCATTATGAAGAAATGGCAATAATATTTTAAAAAAATACAAATTGGTTCTTACGTTTGAATTTTTGTTTATATTTCGAAATACTTAGTGTCAATATTTATTAGATACTAGTATATTATTATAGACTTAGATAATTTCACTTTATACAAAAAGGGTTGAGGAAGCTGGCATGTCGCTGATGGGTTGGTATAGTAGGTACAAGCTTTCTTGACCGGGACAGTGATTTATGATATTTGTGGTGCCCCCTAAAAAAGCTTTCGTAACATCAAGCGAAGGGCAACTAAAAAACTTATCTTTAGTTGCGATAAACCCGGTTTATCGCACTTTCATTGATTGGAGAAGTTCAGGGTTCGTATCCCGGTAGCAACCAAGTATTTTTTACAATATTTTGAGAATGTTCAATTTCTTTGATGTGATAAAAGTGGACAGCTGTATGAGTAGCTTGTTGGTGTGCTCTCCTAATGATCCAGTGGTCGGTGGTCGCCCCATTCCAGGACACCGGCGAGGTAGTCCGATTTTCAAGCACAAGCGTGAAAATAGTAAGAATATTGCGAATATATGCGACACGTATTTCGTATTCGCATCTCTATTTTAAAATATACTCGTCTATATATCCTGGATGTAGCCAATTACCTACTTATGATTTGAAGTTTGAAGAATAAAAATGATGGCATTCATTACAATTTGAAGTTGCTAACTATTTGACAATGGATAAACAGATGTATCATTTACGAAAAACTAACTATTTACATATATGTATAAATCTCAAAATTGATATAATCGTATACGGTTGTCATTGCGAAATTAGTTCATCGCAGATTCTCAGATTGGAGATGTTCCCGGTTTGAATCCCAGTGGCAAACAATCGATAGATATTTTTTTTCTATATAACATTATACTTCATTTATCTTATTTGTAAATATAATATCTAGATATACAAGGTTACTTGAAAACATTAATAACCCCGCAGGACTATATTCCTACCATGATTACGAGTCGAAAATCTTCAAGCTATCGTGACCATTAATCAATAATTATGGAGATATGCGACATCAAAGTTTGCATTTTTTCTCAATATTTCTAACTTATATTTTGTAAAACGTTGGACTATCATTACAGTAACTTATATCGATTACAAAAAATTCATTCATTTCAATACGAGTTAAATAAAATAATAAAAACCCTGAAAATTTTTCAATTGGAATGTTTTCCAATTGGAATTCGAAGGTTTTTATTATTTTATTTGAATTATATTAAAGCGAATGAATTTTTCATAAATTACTGTAATGATAGTCCAACGTTTTACAAAAAATAATTTAGAAATTTTGAGGAAAAAATGCAAACGTTGATGTCGCATATCTCTCAATAACTATTGATATTAGGTCACGATGGCTTGAACATTTTCGACTCATAATCAAGGCAGAAACATAATCCTGCGAGGTTATTAATGTTTTCCAAATAACCCTGTATATTATATTGTAACTTCACAATTCAATCTTAAAACATAAAAACTCCCTACAAGTGCGCGTCGTAAAAAAATTTCTGACATAATTATTGAATACTTGGAGTATAGCAAGCAAGGCCAAAAATAATTGTAACTCACATCTAAAAAAAAAAACTGTTAATAGTACCAGTCCGCATCGTAAAGGCGTTAAGTGTGACGATCCAACTCTCACTTTTCATATGACGACAATGTATAGGTTACGTGCGTGCACTGGGAACGCGAAAATGTTTCATGCGCTAATCAAGGCGTGTTTGTAATTCACTGTTTATATATTTATATGAAGAGATAATACGCGAAGCGTAGATTTGCGTCGTTACGTCAGTGCGACGAAAACAATTAATTTATTATTAGTATGTGGGAATATGGAGAGCCCCTGGATATCCATTGTTATCTAAACATATGATGACAAATTAATATGTGTCATACAATAACAATTGAAATATACAGGGTGTAACACAGTTAGTCCACAATACTTTACAGGTGGATTCCTGCCCTGATTGAGTCGAAAATATTCAAGCAACCATGACCTAATATGATAGTAATGGAGATATGCATTTCAAATTAATACACCATTCGAATTTATAGTTTTCTCTTTTAAATCTAAAATATACGTTTATATTATTGTTACTCCCTTTATATTAACTCGTGGCGACTGCTTGCTTGCCGTCAACAAAAACTTTGAATCAATTTTTGACCCTCTTCCAGTGATCTAATCGAGCTGAAACTTGACAAGGCGACGATCAAGAAGATCTATCAAATTTTCATTAAAAAAATTAATAATTATAGTATAACTTCGGATTTTTAGAAATTTTATTGGTTTTTTCAAATTGGAATCATTAGAAAAGTTTGATTACGGCGGCCCGATAACGTCGCGGAATATTTTCTAAATTTGAATTACTCCGTCGGTATGCATAATAGGTACTTTACTACGAATGTCGAAAATCTAAATTGACTGACAAATGTTTTTAGAATTTAATCTTCAAAGCATGAAGTGTCTTATCAAAGCTCAAAACATCTGACATTTTAGAAATATATTAAATTACTGTAAGCTAGTGTTATGTTATATGTTTTAATTCGTCTTTAATTGTTGTTATATTTTACAAAGAAAGGGAGTATAATAAAAACTTGGTTTTTATGGGTTACTTTTTTTAACAATGTTCTAATTGTTATGATGTGCAAGTACCTACTAACCCACCATGAATATGAGATCTAATTTATTGTAGATATATGAAATGTTGCTTGCTAAACAAAGCAGGGGAATGATGAGGTATCCAGAGAAGTGGAGTATATTTTCCTCTGGGTCTTAGAGTGCAACTGAGTAAAATTTGAAACGTATTGCAATCGATATAATATATACTTATATCAGAGAATGGGTGAGATGGTCAACTGAAAAGGGGGGTACCTGTATTTTGCGCAGGGTCCTAAGGAGTTATCATGCAAAAGTCGGTTTAAATTAGTTAAAGGCTAAAAGACGTAAAAGGGTAGCGAATGAACGTACATTAAATTTTTTAAACTCGTATATAGTTTTCATAAATTCATAAAATAATTTAATAGTAAATCAATTTAATACTTCTCAAGAATATTTAATTTTATTCGTACACGGTGAAGCGGGAAGACAATTTAATAGGCAATATATGAAAACAACAAAAACGTAATAATAAAGATTTTGTTACGTATTTGAGTAGGTTATGCAATTTATTTATAACTTTTGAGAATTTAATTTTTAAATCTGTAATTCTATAAACGCCGATATACTAAAACTACCTAAAATTATTGCTATGCTCGTCACGCCCACACGTCAGACAATCCTAACTCTTCTTGCTCGTGATCTTTGCTAAGTGGCGTATGCATAGATCAATTATTGATATGTTTTCTGTTCGACAACTGCATCGCAACAATATTGCAACAATCCAATAATGCCCGCTGTGAAAATAGTTATCAAGTATGTTATCATACTTGAATGACTTTATTTTTCAATATTCTCCGCGTCTCATCATCCTGTAGCATAGGCACTGGTTAATTTCTAATTT
Organism: Agrypnia vestita; assembly: GCA_016648135.1. Classification (NCBI taxonomy): domain Eukaryota; kingdom Metazoa; phylum Arthropoda; class Insecta; order Trichoptera; family Phryganeidae; genus Agrypnia; species Agrypnia vestita. The sequence goes on along the minus strand of JADDOH010003579.1, from coordinate 76,571 downwards.
GTATACTAGCTGTTCATACCCGGCATTGCACGGGTTAAGGATTAAGCCATGTATTCACTAGGGGACAAATTGTCCCTCAACAGCACGCGCGGCATAGAGTCTACGTGACGTTGCAACGTCGTGCACTGTTCCGCGACCTCGCGCACAACATAGCGCGGCATTTCTACGTGCCGTGGCAACGTTGCCATGCGCACGGTACCCGAGCGTACTCACTGCAACATTCCGCGGAGCGTCAGTACCACGTGGTATGTTTACAAGTGAATACGCATGCGCTGTATCTATCAAGATGACAATGCGGGGAAACGAAATCGTTCTCGAACTCATCGAGCTATATCGATCGAAGATCGCATAGAATGTCCGTCCTTCTTTCTCTTTGCAGTAAATAATTTCGCATTCTCCTCTTTTTTCTCCTCTTACTTTTCGATAAACTCATTAACATAAACAGATACGCGGCTATCATCATAACCTCATAGGCGATATATTTCCGCGACGTCTGGAAAACAATAATTATTTGCAAAAAGGACCTTGTTTTTAATAATATTCAATTTACTACAGTAAAACCTCGTTAATTTGAAATTGCGACCCAAAAAAACATTTCGAATTGCGCGGAACCCCGTTTTCGCCAAATGAGATACCGCAGCTGTCATCCATAACCTCATCGGATGACATTTCCGCGACAAGATATGCGAGTCCCGGTGTGTACACGTCAAATGACCGCGTCATTGTCCCCGAAACATGAGCGTAGATGTTGATGCGACATGTCGAGCGGAATGTTTCGCGATTTGTCCCCTAGTGAATACATGGCTTTATGTTGTTTTAGGGGGAAACAATGGTTCCATTGTTTTGCAAAGCCTCTACTTTGTTTCATTAAAGAAATGCTGGGATGGATTTGGTGTCTAGGGAAGAAATATGGCCTATTTTTTACGTCGGGAATATGCATGAAAAATTTGAGTCCAATCGATGAAGCGGTGTAGATTTGTACAGAAAATATATCTGAGGGAGGGTATGAGTTAGAGGGGGAAGGAGAAATGTCGCCTTTATTACCTGACTTGTCCTAAAGAATAAATTTGCACATTTTGAGCCCGATCAATCGAACGGTACCGATTTGCATTGAAAATATATCAGAGGAGGAGTAGGGGTAAAAGGGAAGAGGGGAAATGTCTCCTATGGTACCCGCCGGGTCCTAAAGTATGTGTTTCCAAATTTTGAGTCCGATCGGTTTATCGGTACAAATTTGCATTGAAAATATATCATAGGGTGGGGAAGGAGTAAAAGGGGAGGGAGTAAATTTCTCCTTTGTTACTCAACTCAAACTTTGTTATGGACTCAAAATTTGGAAAATTATTCTTTAGAATAAGTTTTCAAAGTTTGAGTCCGATAGGTCGAACGGTAAAGATTTTCATCGAAAATATATGTGGGGAAAGGGAAGTGGTAAAGGGGTGGGGGGGGTAAATATCGCCTATGTTACCCACCGGGTCCTAAGGAATAAGTTTGCAAAATTTGAGTTGAATCGGACAAACGGGTCTATTTGTATTATTTGTACAGAGAACAGACAGACAGACAGACATTGAGTTTTGTAAGTATAGATGATGAAAATAATACAAAAAGGTAACCCAAATATACATGTAAAAATATTATGAACGTAAAAAATTATTATTACAACAGAAGTAAAAGTATTTTACCTACCCATTAATTCTGTCGATCAACGTGACGTTCGACATTCAAAATTATAGTGACGGATGGGAAAGTTTTTGTTTAATAAAATTCAATTATTTACTAAAAAATAGCATAAGGAACGCGTACACAGCGTGGAAAATATATCATGTGAGGGGGTGGGGCAAAGGGGGAGGGGGTAAATGTCGATTATGTTATCCGTCGGGTCCTAAATATTAAATATGCACATTTTGGGTCAGAGCGGTTAAACGGGGCAGATTTTTACATAAAATATATCAGGGGAGGGGGTGGAGTAAAATGCCACCTTTGTGACCCGCTGGGTCCTTAATCATAAGTATGCAAAAATTGGGTCAGATCGGTCAAACGGTGCAGATTTGTACAGAAAATATATAAGGGGGAGAGGGAAAAGGTCAATCATGTTATCCGACGGGACCGAAATAAGAAGTATGCAAAATTTCAGTCAGATGGGTGAAACGGTACATATTTACATTGAATATATATCAGGGGTGGAGAAGAGATAAAAGGGGAGGAGAGGAGTGTCACCTATGTTACCCGCCAGGTACTAAAGAATATGTTTGCAAATTTTGAGTCCGATCGGTCGAACGTTATAGATTTGCATTAAAAAAACATAATGGGGTGAGGAAGGGGTAAAAGAGGAGGGGGGAAATGTCGCCTATGTTACCCACCGGGACCTAAGGAACAAGCAAAAAAAAATTGAGTTGAATCGGACAAACGGTGCAAATTTTTATACAGAACAGACAGACAGACATTGAGTTTTATAGGTATAGATAGTGTGTGTTGTTTTTACGTCCAAGGGATGGCGCTGTTTCACAAAAAAAGCATTTTTTGGGTATCGTTCTTAATATTTTGTCTCATACCAGCATACACGTAGGTAACGGCGCTTTTTTTTCAAATAATTTGTGCGAAATCGAATGGAACGTTGAGTTGTGTCAAAAATTTCAAAGCAATAGTTGAAGAACTTTAGGAGATTTAAGATTTTGGACAATCGAGCATTTACATTTTCTTCCAGACCTGACTCCAGGATACGCCGCGTGCAGAGCCTGTACCGAAGTTCCGTCTCAAATATGATTTCGCACAAACGAACATTTACATTTTTATTTATGTAAATAGTAAATGTTGAGCATTGGGGTGAAAGTTGCATGTAAAAGGAAAATTGGTTTCTGGACGTTTAATTTTTTAAATGAATCAACTGAGCTTTGCGCATCCCACCTTGATAGATTCCTACTTCCGTCATACCTGCTAAATTAATAATTTTATAAATATTTTTTCCCGAACTTATGAGCTTTTACCAAATATAATAAATAATAACAATAGTAAATGTTTCCGGTCTCTAAAACCAGTGCCAAGTCATTTTTATTATTTTGTACACATTTCTTCACACTCAGTGTACAATTTTTCACAATTAACGGTAAAAGTAATGAAAAAATCCGTGGAATTCGAAATATAAAAAAAGCCATGTCAAAAATTCACGAAAAATTAAAGAATAGATTTCCTACGGTCGGCCGTGCTTAATATGAATTTATTGATCGTGTTAGAACAGAAAATTCTTGAAATAAGTATTCCTATTTTAGTAAGATCGTAAGACCGCAAACAAAAAAGAAAAGGTATATGGAATGTGTTAATGTATGTACATAGGTACATAATGTTCCCTTTCCTTTGCTTTTCGTGAAAATGATACGAAAGAAGGTTCCTTAATCAAATGGTTTCGGATAGGTAGTGGGGGCTTCAATGTCAAAGAATGTAAGATTCTGAGATCCCAAATGTTGTGGCGACATTTATTCAGACGACTAGAAGCAATTTTCGGTTAAATCAGAAGTTCTAAAACTTTCAGTTTCAACAGATTTTGCTATAATTGTAATAAATTTAAGATAATCGTTTACTTTGTAATATTATTGAATAAAAAAGACATCTCAACAGGTCAATCATAAAAACACACACCCACAAAGTGGAGCAATTTTCTTCATTTTTAAAACATTGAGAATTTGGCAATTTATTAATCAATTATATAATTTAGTTTGTGATATTTTAACAACATATTCGTATTTAAAATATACGTAACCCGATGAATAAATTTTAAAATGAGATATTTCCATACAAAAATGTGATAAAAAATGCAAGAGAAAATATGAGAAAAAATGGTGTAATTTGCTCATTCTGCTAGACGATCGCTTTAATATCATTTAATATATGGCTGTCAGATTTCCGTCGCGCGCGCTCATTACTCAAATGAAATTGCGCGCGCTTCCCCGGCATCTTATTTTCTGTTACGCATTTCCGTCCATTTTCATGAAATTACTGCCGCAGATTGCAGGAAAGCGAGAGGAAAGATGTTACACATCAAAAATGAAATTGAATATTTATTCGAAAGATTATCAAGGTATATTAAAATCTAAATAGTATGGTACAAATTGTGATAGGAATATCACGGGATTTTCTTTTTCGATTTTTTATCAAATTATAGTTTACGTCATGCATCAATGTACGTCTCCGAAAGGGAGGTAGGAAAAGGGCGGCCAATGGAAGAGAAGAAAGTAACTATGTTTTGGATAGGGTCCAAAAGAGTAACCATGCAAAATATGGTATAGACCGGTCGAAGGGTATAATAGGTATTGAGAACAGATGGACATAAATTAAAGAATACGTAGTAAAGTACTAACGTATTATAATAAGTCAGTTATCCGAATATTTACGATAAAAAAAATTGTTTTTTTAAGAATTACAATGTTATCGCTTAAGAAAAATATATTTACGTAAAAAATACATTTAAATATATAATAGGCATGCAATTTCTAAAAAAGCTATTTCTGATTGCAAAAAATGAACTACTCAGCTGTCCGTAATATTTTTTAGAGTTTTTCAGTATTCAAATAATTGGAATTTTAATAATTCACAAACAGATGAAAATTTGCTTAACGAGCTAAATAACAACATATTTAAATATCTTATTCACTAAAAAATACTGTTATTCCTGTTGAAAAGACATTTACATTTAAATTTTTATTGATATTTTAAGAAATTCCGTTTGATCAGCTGCAAATATATATGTTAGTACTTATCTATACCTACATATACAAAGAAACAATGTCAATCTGCTACCTTACAACTACTTTAAAAGCAGTTTTTGCCAGCATTTTTTAAATGTCTTTCGGAAGATTCTCAGGAAACTGAACAATGATGAAATGCATTACGCAAGATCAAAAGACACGAGTACGTGCAGGGCACAAAATTCTATACAGAAGCTAAACTATAACAGATATATAGAAACTATACGTTTACGAAATACTTTTTGTGAAAATGCATAACATGTTTATCTGCAACCGAGCAGACAGGTTTTGTGCTAGTGTGAGATGGAACTTACTCATATTCTAAACATCGCCATCTCACACTGAGACAATGGTCTAGCAAACTCAACTATCAAATGCAATCAATAAAATTGTATGTATTCAATAAGTAACATATTACCTATATATATATGGATTAAAGGATTACACCACTTACATATACAGGGTGTACCAGAGCTAGCAGCAGAAACTTTGCCGGTAGATTCCTGACTGTGTTATGAGTCTAAAATGTTCAAGCAACCATGGCCTAACATCAATAGTTATTGAGATATGCAATATCAAAGTTTGCATTTTTTTCAATATTTTTTACTTATTTTTTGAAAAACTTGCACTATCATTACAGAAACTTATATGGATTATGAAAAATTCATTCGCTTTAATACAAGTCAAATAAAATGATAAATAACTTGCAAAAATAAAAAAGTTATGTATTACAAAGTTTTTATCATTTTATTCAAGTTGTATTGAAGCAAATGAATTTTTCATAATCAATATAAGTTACTGTAATGATAGTTCAACTTTTTACAAAAAAAAGTCAGAAATGTTGAAAAAAAATTGCCAATTTTGATATTGCATATCTCCATAACTATTGATATTAGGTCATGGTTGCTTGAAAATTTTAGACTCATAACATAGTCAGGAATCTCTATAACATATAACATATCTCCTGTATAACAGTACAGATTTGCATCGAAAATATATCAGGGGAGGGGAAGGGGTAAAAAATAGGGGAAAAATGTTGCCTATGTTACCCGTCGAGTCCTTAAGAATAAGTTTCCAAATTTTGAGTCCGATCGGTCAAACGGTACAGATTTGCATCGAAAATATATCAGGGAGAGGGGAAGGGGTAAAAGAATAGGGGGAAAATGTCGCCTGTGTTACCCGACGAGTTTAAAGAATTAGTTTCCAAATCTTGAGTCCGATCGGTCACACGGTACAGATTTGCATAAAAAATATATCATGGAGAAGGGAAGGGGTAAAATAATAGAGGGGAAAGGTCGCCTATTTTACCCGCCGGGTCCTTAAGCATAAGTATGCAAAATTTGAATCGAATCGGACAAACGGTGTAGATTTGTATAGAGAACAGACACACAGATAGACATTCAGTTTTATAGGTATAGATGAATAGAGAATGAAATAATATCACATCATATCCTTATAATAATAATATTAATTCCGTCGATGTTGAAATACGTTCCTATATGTTATTCAGATGAAATTATACACAGCCGTATACCTTTGCTTCCTTTTTCATAAACTCGTATACCCGTAAATCAATTTGAGTTATAAACTTGTTTTTAGGTTTTGTCACTTTTTCCGATTTCACTCATTTTTATATGCTTTAATTTAGCTTCAATTGTCTTCATTTAGAGAAAAGAAAGAAATACAAACGCAAACAATTGTATTTTAACGTTACTTGTCAAGAAGTATCCATTCATAGAAAAAATATTATAGATAGAAAGTTCAGACCCGCGTTCTACACAAACAACACCATTAAGAAATACATTTTCAATAATAAAACTAAAACAGAACATCTAGATAATAGTGGGGTTTATAAAATTAACTGTGGGAACTGCCAATCATGCTATATAGGACAAACCGGAAGAAAAATAAAAACGCGAATAGATGAACATTTTAAAGGGATAAAAAATTTCAATATTAATTCAGAGATGGCAGACCATGTGAGATCAGAGGGACATCACTTCAAGTATGATAACGTGGAGGTGTTGCATGTATGCAAAAAAGGAAAGAAATTGGACATTTTGGAAAATATAGAAATTCATCGAAATAATGATAAGGCCTTAAACATACAAACACCACTTATTAAATCCCCCCTTCTTACCATACTAGCCCCTCCCAGCAACCACTTTCACTTTCCGCCTGCCCCTCCCCCACTCCTGACAACTCCCGCCCCTATGTAGTAGATAAAATGTCTTCTAGTCTTAAGTTAGTATATTACTGAAGATGATGCAGTAAGCATCGAAAACGTTTTAATTAATTTATTTAATTAAACTGTCATTGTGTGAAGTAAACAACGTTGTGTTCTATTCATAGTTATTAAAAAATATTTCATCAAATGAGTGTCTATTTTTGCGATATTTTTGTCACCAATTGCTAAAATTCCGGTAATTTATTATCTACGCGACAGTTTTTTTCTAGTATACACCACAATCCAAAGGTGTCATAAATCTCTTTGGTGCCATGAGAAAAGCAGTTGACTTGTACGGCTATCCGAACTACGGACTGCAAAGGAAAGTGGAGGACATCGTTAAGAACATCAGCTGACTACCACAAGCCTGGGGTTACACTCCTCAGAATGAGGCAACCGGCTGGATATAAGTTACATCAACATCTTCATTTGTATTTTGAAAAGAATTGCGTTGGTTATACCCGAGAATACAAATATGTTCAGTGAGATTTAATTTCAACATCCGTATTCCGGGCATCGCGCTAAGACGCACATCGTTAACGTGAGCAGTCCAAGCGCGGTATAATTGCGTTACGTAGTCGTTATGCGAGTAATTGTAGCACTTAATTTTTATTACACATTTGTTTTCTTATTGTCTTTCATTACCTGCTGGGTAAATCTTTAATGATTAATATTATTTTTTGGATACATTACATAAAACTAAAAGTATTGCGAAAATAAATTCCCCATGGAGACGAAATTCAGATCATAAGAGATATTTTATTTATTCGAATTTTTCATGAAATATATTTTGCCTTTCTGGCGCATGCTTCGTTTTAGGTACTCCCTGGCTCTTGGTTAAAAGTTCTTACTGGTTGTTGGATGACCGAATAAAATAAAATAAATAAAAAAGCTTGGCCGAGGCGTACTGATTAACCGAGGAAGGTCAAAAAAAGGCGTTTCCATCTTCCCCTATCTTTCCTGCGCCGCGCCGCTCAAAAACTACCAAATTATTCGCTTATTTGCGTCTTAAATGGTATTAAGTATTAAAGTAAAAAAAAGGGAAATAATTCTTCCGGTTTATTGTCAAATCATACGTCAAAGCATAATAGTTACAAATTTTCATGGCGACCGACTCGGAACGAAACTGTAATTTTCATTAATAACAAATATTAAATGTAGTTTCAAAAGAGTTTATCAACAATAATTATAAATATATGTCCTGACAAAGCAAAATTATGGTGGTAAGTTACAAATATACTAGATACTTTACAAGAGAGCAGTTTTCTTTATCTATTTTTTTTTGTTTTTACTTTATGTGTATTTTAACCAGAGGTTTTTTTCTTAAATTCTCAATGGATAGATTCGATAGCCCCTTATAATATAGAAGTGGAATTACTCGAATGTAATACATTAAAGTGAATTACTTTTTAATTGGACTTTTTCATCATTCATTCAGATATATTTTAGAGGTAAAACGGTACAAGAGGACATACATCTTTTTGCTTCGTTCCATTCCCTTGGGCTACAATTATTTTGAATTCGTACAATTGTGATTAATGCTCAAAAGACTCATTTTTACGCTATAAAAAGACTTTTTAAGATTTTCGAATCACGAACGCGATTATGAAAAATGTTGATCCCCATCCCTTAGCTTTGCAGACGTATGTTAGACATGTACGTAGATGTAGGTATAACAGGAAATAATCGAACTATGACAACTTTTATAACACTAGACCTAGACTATAATACCGTCAACATCCGTTAATCATTCGAGAATTCTTGCAATCATAAGAAGATACAAGAACAAAATGATTCATTTCTTTTGACACGATAACCGTACACTTTCGCGTGATTGAAATGACAGCAGATCATGTCGTTTATATTTTGCCATGCGACACGAATAGCTGTCAATTATCAACGTACATTTGTTTTACATCGCTACGCGATACAGATATGCGGAAATAAGTAAAATACTGTGACAGTAATTATAGACGGAAAATATAATATGATATCCGTGTACATACATTCAACTAATACACCCTAGATGCACAGGAAATATTTTGCATCTTCACAGTTGACAGATTTTAAAATTATGCAATAAGAAGAATTTTATAGATCGTAAATTATAAACTTTTTAAAACCACTAGATTCGCCTCAACTTAAATTATTATATACATTTCGTAAAATGATTTATCCATTTCTTGTCAGTTTTCCAAGCGTTTTCTATTTCTGAGTGACATTTTAAGTGACGAATTGTAAATAACAACATGTTTACGATTTATTCTCAACTATTTATATATAAACATTGTACATAGGTAGGTATATCCAATGGAAATAAAATTAGACAAGAAACTTGTGTATGGAGTAAACTAAAATAACATGAGCGTTTGTGTTACAACCTGTTCAAAAATATTATTTATATATGTATTTGTTCAATTTGTCAGCTTAAAAGTATATTTTTTATAATGGAAAGAAGTAATGAATAATAAGCATGCTAATATAAAGATTTGGAATTCAAAATAAGACACCGAAGCAATGTGGGAGGAAGAATGGGTGAAAAAAAGTGATAATGTTGGAATTAAGGTTGAGATAGGGGAAGTCATGAATGTAGTGTGTATGCATAGATGATTGATTGGCTAGATTAGTTTAGATAGAATAGTCATTTTGGTAGTCTAGTAGGGTTAATGTTTAATGAATCCTCTTCGTTATATGATTTTAACAGCATCAATCTTGATCCCAACTCTTCTGATACTGGCAAGGTATTTCCCATATATACTTTTGATTTAGTGTTACACACATTTAATAAAATAAATATAAACTTATTTAACAATACCGATATCTAAGTGCTATTTAAGAGAGAGAAAAAGAGTGAACTGGTTCTTAAAAAAATAGGATGACACGTCGCTGGTAAGGTAGATAATTCCTACGTATATAATCGGCCGTATTCTAAACTAAGTAATATTGCTATCTCTGTATCTTGACAATTATGTATAACAAAGTAACGCCGCCAATTTTGACAGGTTTGAAATTAATTAATTCAATCTATCGGAAAGTTCTGAAACACAAACAAACGTTAAGTTATTAACAATTATGAATAATGAGCTTTCTAATTGATTGAATTCATTAATTTCAAACCTGTCGAACTTAAGACGTCAAAATTGGCGATATTAATTGGCTGTCAAGATGCAGAAATAGCAATATTGCTTAGTTCAGAATACGGCCAAATGCACGAAATCTAGAATGTACAATTAGGTATTCACTGCCATGCAGCTGAGGAATCTGTCGGATGTGTCTCAGTTCGTGAAAAGGTTAAAATGGAAACGGATCGATACCTTGATGCAGTCTAAACCTGGAATAGGTCCGATCTTGCCATCTTCAACGTTTCCAAGTCCAACAAGATTTGTCAAAAGAGCGTATTGGGTTGGGTATTCCAAATTTTCTCTGAGAGTGCGGCAGTGATTGCACAACGGGGTATACAAGTCAATTGATTACACGCGGCACTTTAAAAATGTATTGTATACAAATATATGTCAATCATTTGTATTCTAAAAATAACAATGTCTGGATCTCTAAGATCTTTATCCCAACACTTAATAGACGATAATAAAAATTAAAAATGTCCAGAGCGGATTTTGGAATTCTACGGCTCAAATACACCGTATTAAAAGATGATATAAGAAAGATTGCTTCTTACAAACGTATTAATTTCTTCATCCACAGATGAAATATCATGGCTAAACTTGTCATGACCGCGTTCGGCGTTACCGCGTATTCAAATCTTCCCATCTTGACATTTGACAGATAACAATTTACATCTTTCTCCCTCCCTCTACATCTATCTCATGTAGAAACTTATAGAAACATACACCGACGTAAAGCTATGTCTCGTTTATTTTTAATTTTTATTGTCGTCTTTTAAGATTTGGGATAAAGATCTTAAAGATCCAGAATAACTGTCAAATGTCAAGATGGGAAGATTTGAATACGCGGTAACGCCGAACGCGGTCATGACAAGTTTAGCCATGATATTTCATCAGGACGCTGTGGATGAAGAAATGAATACGTTTGTAAGAAAAAATCTTTCTTATATCGTCTTTTAATACAGTGTATTTGAGCCGTAGATTTACAAAATCCGCTCTGGACATTTTTAATTTTTATTATCGTCTATTAAGTGTTGGGATAAAGATCTTAAAGATCCAGATATTGTTATTTTCAGAATCGGCCCGAATGTGTGAGTGAGTGATATCTTTGATAGAAAGACAAAAATTATATGACAGCTTCACGCTAGAGGGTGATGCAACAAAGCACCTGAAGTTTATTTTACGCTTGTTTCGAACGTACACCGCGCACAATGTGTTGGGTTATGGCTTACTCAGATTTGTTTTACTATTAACGTTTTAGAATTGTAAGTGATAACAAGCGCGCGCTTCCAAAAGTTTGTTTCGGATAACAAGATTAGTTTTAACAATAAACGAACTAGAAATATCGCAAAAAAAAAAAACAAAAATAAAAAGCAAAAATATTTTTTCTATGGGTACAATAGTCCAGAAAAGTCAAAATACCCAATATTTTTGGTGTTTATATTTCTTTATTTTCTCTAAACAAGCGACGATTTAAAGAGAATCTTTAATATATACGGAATAAAGGTAGGTATATTTAACACATTTAAAATAATAATTATTAAATACACTTATAAAACTATCTGAAATTTAGTGGCAGTTATCCACTTTATTAGTAAAATAAATTTTGTGTTTTATTCTGTAAAATTTATTATCTTCATCTACTTTTTTCAGCTGATTGACTATCAGAACAGAATTATTATTATTTTTAAGATCTGATTAATATTATTTCATTCCCTACTCATAAAACAATAAAATATTTAACAAATATATACGTAATAATAATCAAATATTAAATATATGCACTCACTATATTGTAATAATAAACTAGCAATAGATTCGTCAGAGGCCGACTGTATAGTGCCACGATTAAAAAATCGGTTGTATACACAACATTCCCAAACCTCATTTATTATTTATTAATTATTTACAAATCATCACAAATTATTAATTCAAAGTGAGGCCACCAAAATACAATAGAGACATAAACTAACAGAAAATTATTGGTGCGCGGTCTGGTTCCACAGCTGGTTTGTCAATACGTTTGACTTGTTTAAAAAAATGACTACGGCTTGTAAGGTTTGAAACAATTAGGAAGAAACTAAATACTCTTTAAAAGTATAATTGCTTAGTAAATGAGTCGCACTTTATTACAAAACACATTTTTACTTGCAAGAGTGGAACAAAATTTTTTAAAAATTAAAAAAACAACGTTAATGCAGACTTCTTTCCATTTAAGAAAGACAATCGAATAAGTATGTGCAAGCCATGTGTACGCGGCACATTGATTCGTTGTGTTGGTGTTTGTACCCGTAAACACCAACAGAATTTTTTTGTACGCTCGCTAATTCGATTGTCTTTCTTAAACGAAAAGATCTGTACTGTTGTCTTATGTATGTGCGAGGGGGAACATACTTACATTGTGTCCCAATTTTATCCTCAGTGGTCTCAATTTAAAACAGTCATTTTTTGAAATCTTTTATCATAATGAAAAATCGAAAAATATGGAACAATATGGTGTCTCGTCTTATTTTTTGATATATTAGGTCCTTACATATGAAATTGGCGTTTAGTATGGGAGGAACATAAAGCCGATTTTTTTTTATTATAATATATTTATTTAATCAAAGTATGTACCATTGCTATCTATGCACTTTTTCCATCTCATAGGTAGTTCATCGATCCCTTTACTAAAAAAACCATTCGGACGGGAATCAATAAAATCTTTGAAGGCGGTTTGGACTGCCCCATCGGAGTTGAATTTTTTCCTTTGCAAGAAGTTATCCAAATTTCGAAAAAAATGGTAATCTGTTGGGGCAAGGTCCGGAGAGTACGGTGGATGTCTTAGACATTCCAATTGAAGCTCCTCTAATTTGGTAGCCGTCTGTTGTGCAGTGTGTGGTCTAGCGTTATCATGAAGCAGCAGTGGCCTAGAGCGATTAACCAGCCTCGGTTGTTTAGCAGCTAGCTTTTCCATCATGGTTTGCAGTTGCTGACAATAGACATCTGCCGTAATCGTCTGGCCAGATTTAAGAAAGCTGTAGTGAACGACACCAGCACTAGTCCACCAAACGCTCACAAGTAACTTTTTTGGAGTCAATTTTCGCTTGGGGCGTGGTTTGGCTGGTTCGGCAGGGTTCAGCCATTGCTATGAGCGCTTCCGATTATCGTACAGGATCCACTTTTCATCACAGGTAATGATTCGATTAAAAATCCCTTCATTATTGTGCCGGTTGAGTAATGCAACGCAGCAGTCAACGCGCGTTTGTTGATTTGCTTCACTCAATTCGTGAGGTACCCACCTTTCAAGCTTTTTCACCTTACCAATTTGCTTCAAGTGGATTAAAACAGTTTTATCACTAGCACCGCAGCCTGCAGCTAACTCGGATGTGGTTTGCGATGGATCCGCTTCCACAATAGCCTTCAATTCTTCATTATCAACTTTGGTCTCCGGCCGTCCACGGGGCTTGTTCTGCAGGTCGAAATTTCCAGAACAAAAACGTTGGAACCAAAAACGCACTATGTTTTCTTTTGCGGCACCGTCGCCATACACATCATTAATCCTTCGAGCCGTTTCTGCAGCACTGGTGCCACGGTGGAACTCGTACTCGTAAATAACGCGATATTTCAAGTTTTTCAATTTGGAAACTGAGTGACGCAAAGCAAAAAACAATTGAGGAAAAAACAAATGAATTATAATTTTCAAAACACAAATACATTAGTAAATAGCTGTATAAATTTGGATTTGGAATTCCTAACCAAAGAGAAGATATTTGAGATCAAATTTGCCAGTACGGCAAAACGCCAATTTCATATGTAAGGACCTAATATAAATGAAAATTTGCGACTTATTTGATATCACGACATCAAATCAGTAACAATAGGGTAAAATCACTTTCACAATTTTTTAATAGAAAAATCATAACTTTAGTTTAGAAAATACGTTTATGAAAAAGTTTTTTAAAATGTGTATATTAACATTAAAAAACGATTTTAAACTTCCGCCAAAACGATTATTTTGACGTAAGGCATGAATTTTTATCGTCATATGACGTTAAACACGTAAAAGTACATTCGCGTATTTAGACGTTCATTCGTTTTTTGTATAGTGGGTCCATAATGTCAGGGAAAAAGTTTTTTAGATATCGTATGGTACCCAAATGTATAAATTTATTCCTGAAAACTGAAAAATGAATCCAACATTAAAGCATCAATTTTCGGCAAGTTATTGGATTTTCCTTGTGAAAATATTTTATTTTATTAAAATAGGTCACAAAACACGGCAAAATCTATATAAAAACCATGCAAACACCAGTAAACACAGAGCGAAGACGAACAGTGACCATAGAAAATAAACAAATTACAGCGACAAACACCGTAGATCACACATGGTTTATCTATGATTCTCGCTGAACAACATCATGACCGATCACATCGCGTTTTTATGGAATCGTATTTTTTAAGATATTTATTATAAAAATTGCTATACTCGGCCACCGTTGCTATGCCTCAGTCTTGTTAAATGGAAAATAAAGAAAAGAGAAAGTAAACATTTCTAATATGTTTAATTTTACAATGCTTGTGGGTATTCAATTTTGCTGCTTTTCAAAAAAAGCATATTTTTACCTGTCACAGATGTGACATCTGTATAATAGAAGGTATATAAAATAATTCGCGTATTCGAATGCAGCATTCTGTCAAAGCCAATCCGTGAAGAACTTTCTGAGATTTAAGATTTTGAACAAACGAATATTTACATTTTTATATATTGATAGTTGTTCATACCCGGCGTTGCTCGGGTAAAGGATTTAGTAAACATAAGTTGGTGGGGGAAACACAAAGGTTTCATTGTTTCGCAGTCTCTAATAAAAAAAAAGGATCCATTTAATCTAGGCTGGGATGGATAGGATGTCCAGGACATATGTATTCCGCCGTATTATGTATGTATATATATGTATTATAAAATATAACAAGGGTGGAGGTGGGGTAAAGAATAGGGGGAAAAGTCGCCTTCGTTACCTGCCACGTCCTAAAGAATAAGTTTGCAAATTTTGAGTCTGATCGGTCGAACGGAATTGCGAATAAACGAATTTGCATTGGAAATACATCAGGGGAAGGGGAAGGGGTAAAAGGGGAGGAAGTATATGTCGCCCGTGTTACCCGCTGGGTCCTAAAAAATAAGTTTCCAAATTTTGAGTCCGATCGGTCGAACGGTATAGATTTTAATTTTAAATGTATCAGGGGAGGGGAAAGGGTAAAAGTGGAGGAGAAAAATATCGTCTATGTTACCCGCCGGGTCCTAAAGATTTAGTTTACAAATTTTAAGTCCCATCGATCGTATGGTACAAATTTGCATTGAAAATATATTAGGGGGAAGGGAAGGGGTAAAAGTGGTGAGGGGGGAAGGTATAGAAAAATAGGGGGGAAATGTCTATGTTACCCGCCGGATCCTAAAGAATAAGTTTCCAAATTTTGAGTCCGGTCGGTCATACGGTACAGATTTGCATTGAAAATATATCAGGGGGTCGGGAAGGGATAGAACGGGAGGGGGGAAATGTCCTAAAGCATAAGTATGAAAAATTTGAGTCTAATCGGACAAATATTGAGTTTTATAGGTATAGAAATCCCGAGACGATAGGCTGCACTTTCTCATTGGTTCAAACGTTTTATTTAAGCAAAGACGACCGAATGTTATCAAAAAATTTGAATTTGAAAAATGTTATATCTAAATATTTATCAATGTTGAAAGGGTAGGTACCTACCTGCGCCTTTTTTCAAATAATTTGTGCGAATTCGAATGTAACGTTGTGTCAAAAAGAACTTTAGGAGATTTATGATTTAGGACAAGCGAAAATTTACATTTTTATTTATATAAATTAATAGTAGGTATATGAAAACAAATTAGTAGGTATACAAAAACATCCTCGTAATCGAATGCAACGTTGTGCCAAAATTTCAAAGCAATCGGTGAAGAACTTTCAGAGATTATCGATTTTGTGCAAACGAACATCTACATTTTTATTTATATAGATTGTGAATGAAAACGTTATTCCACACCATCCATACTGAGTTACAAAATTGTATAATTATTTTTTCTGATTCTATTTCATAGATATCTGTACAATGTAAAATTACCCTATGGCAAGGTAACCCCGAATAGTTTTATGTTGTACATAGAAGAATATGTATTTCAACAGTATTCAAATAGATTTTCTAATTACGCAGTCAGAAAAATCTTCAGTAGTCATCTTTCTACCCAGTTGAAAGATTGATCGGTTTCTTTTGAGATGAGAAAACAGATTTATTACAGAGTTTGTAATGTTTTCGTTGACAGATTACTCGGTTTATCCTTAGAATGTGCGTTATATTAACAATCATGTATTTACCGCTATTACATTTCATTACATTACTATATTTCATTACTTCGTCAATTTTGATGACATTTGACAGATGTTTCTACATTTCGCATGGAAACTTGACGCGTTCATAAATAAGTACGTCCCGCCTATTTTGGAATCCCTGGAGTACCTACCTACTTATCCATATATCCATCAGTAGGGATGGGTAAATGAAAAAAAATATCGAATCGATATTTTTAAAAAGTATCGAAAACAATCGATATACATTGCGAAAAATATATCGATATTATTTTTTCAAAAATGAAAGGGGAATAAGCTTTTGGCGACCAAAAAAAAAAAAGGTCACCGGAAAAAATATCGATATATCGGAAAAAATATATCGATATATCGGGAAAAAAATATCTCGATATATCGGGAAAAAATATATCGGGAAAAAAACTATCGATATATCGAAAAAAATATATCGATGACCAAAAAAAAGAAGGTCGCCAAGAAAAAAGTGAAAAAGATACCCAAAAACATGACCAAAACTAAAAAAGTCGTCAAGAAAAAATATCGGTTATCCCAAAAAAAATATCGATATAACAAAAAAAATATTGATATTCGGTATATCGCGAACAAATATATCGACGATAAATATCGATATTTTTCAAAAAAAATATCGATATATTGATATATCGATATTTTTTACCCATCCCTATCCATCAGTATTTCAATGGTAAATGCTGCACAAAGAACATGTCGCCCAGAATGCCAAACAAAATCATCTTTTTACCCCATGGCGCCTAAATACATCTATTTTCACTGAAAGGTCTGTGAAAGTGGGCGGTACGTTAGCGTTACTAACTCTATCGACAACAGCATTACGAGGAGTCGATAAAGACGCTCTGCGAAAGGGCACGTCCTACGCATTTTATTATTATTAAGTCTCAAGAAGATTAAACAATACATAATTGAGGGAAAATTGATATCGAGGCATATTTTAAAGGAAAACGAGGCATAAATTTCCCGCGCAATATACACAAATTGTTCGGTGTGACAATACAAACGTAGGCGAGTACATATTGGAGACTATTTACGTACAATGTAGGTAAACAAAAAATGTAGGAATAAAATATTCATGTTAATTAATAGTGGTGTGAAGATAAGTTTGTGCACTTTAACTGAATCGTAAAAATAAATAATAATCTAATTTTAGTTGGTAGATTTTCTAAAATTTATTACTAAAATTTAGGAGCATTGTTGATGAGAGTTTTAGCAGTCAAATAAAATCCTTCGTTCGATACCCAGACTGCTACACTAGTATTTAACTGCATACATATGTTTTCCGGCATAGTTTTACATTATTATTATTATTTTTATTTACTTTTTACATATTCTCTAAGTAGGAAGAATTACTTGATGAATTAGGAATTATACAAAAATTTATATTTCCTAATAAAAACAGAATTATACATAATCAGTAAAAAATATGTGATGATTACACAACATCATCATCACATATTTTTTGCCATGTGATCAAGTCAAATAGCTTCCTAATTATTATTTACTATAATTATTTATTTAACAATTAATAATGTTACAATATTTTTGTATATTACATAATAATATTACAATAATTTTACAAATAATAAGACAAAAAGGGCTCAAATAAAACAGATGGGGTCCGACGTGAGAAAAATATTTCACAAAAAACATTTGAATCGAAACTAACATAAAATTTAACGTAAGCCCTAAAACATAAATCTTAAGTTTCCGCTTCCTTTACGAATGCCGCAAAAATGACAAAAGTATAACATTTCCGACGTAAATATCATCCATCAAAATAAACTTAAATTATTTATTTATGTTCTGCCAGTCTCAACACAAATTATTCTAACCAGACGGACACATAGATTTAAATAAAATATTACAAAAAAGTGCTGTGTGAAATAATTTATATTTTAAGATCAAAAATAAGAATTTAATTAATTAATATTTATAATCTTACCTTGATACAACAATTTAATACGATAGCGCTTTGGGATCTGGATCTTCCGGAATAAAACGGATTTAATTGAATACCGTTTGCACTCACTGATTGTCGGCGACACGGACGAGAAAGCGGGGTCAAAATTAATCCGAAAGTCAATTGAACAGAGGCATGCCGCTGACAGTTAAAGTTGCAGAGTCGCAAATACAAGTCGCGCCGGCAGTTGGCGCGCGGCCCGCGAGACTGACAGCGATAAACTGAAGCGGAACGAGAGGCGGCCCGGCTGAGGACTGAGGACCCACTCGCGCTCTGCGGCTCCGTGGAGTGCCGCCGATGGATACTCGACACGGGAGGAAAGAGGAAGTGGGTAAACGCCTCTTCACCTTTATTCGCTGATGCCTCGTTTGTGACCACTGAGATGCCCCGCCGAGCGGACCGCCCGAGGTAAAATATCATCCTTGTCCGACGGCGGCGTTTGCGACGCTCGGCCCTTTTTACGCGGTTGCTTCGCTTAGCTCGCTACCGACTGGACGATCTGGTCGGGCGCAGACCGGTGGCGGGGGTCGATTGCGATGGAAGGTGAGCCTGTCGCTCCGTTACTTTAACTAACCTCAGATCGTAGTGTTTCGCCAAGCATTTCGATAAAGTTGACAGACTGTCAAATTTGTTGAAATGATGTAATAATTATCTTAAATAGTGACACAGTAGAACGCCGATTATCCGTGGTGATAGGGAGACATTCGAGCCCGGATAATTAAATATACGGTTAACGGTATTAAGTTTTTATTGAGTTAATACGCCCAAACATGTAAAAAAATATAAAACAATTGATAGCATTTAAATAGCATTTAACTACAAAACTAAACCTATTAATGCTTACCTACATAGAGTGATTAATATTTATGTTTCACTAGAATCAATATAATATTATCTTTATTCAATTCAATTCAATTTTTTTTATATAACATTTACATTACAAATACAAAATTTAATACATAAATGTTATAAATAATTTAGAATTATATAAGCATATATAAACAAGCAAATATTAAACATTATAAAATTATTCACATCAAAGGTGTAGGAGAATCCTGCCTTGGAATACCCTCTCAGAGACATGGAACAGATCGATATCCAGAGTAATATTGTTCAGCATAGCAGTAGCTCTTCCAACAGGCATAACAATTGGCAGGTTGGTCCTGTATATTAGAATGTGAAACAATCTATGCTGAGCTATCTTAGGTAATTATCGGGAAGATACAATCCAATACTCCGCATAATTTCAGGGTTATCGATCATACCGCGCAACAATCGACAAAAATGCATAATCAGATACATATTCCTTCTAGTCCCTAAACTGTTATAGCCAAGCATACCCTGGAGGATATCTCTCATGTAGAGATATCTTAGAAACTTTTTTTGTACTTTCTGTTGATAAGATTTTTGCTTTGTCAAATCTGATGAAGTGACAGAGATTCCCTTTGGATGCATGATCGCATATTGCCGATGTATTGGAGTTGTTTTTAATTGCTCCAATGTGTTCCTTCAATCGTGTAGCGATATTGTCCTATGTAGAACGCTCCACAATCGCATGGCACTCTGTATACACCTGGAGACTCGAACGGTGTGTTATCTTTTACACTACCTAACATACGTGAGATCGAACTATGGGGGCTGAAAAGTGTTTTTATATTTAATTTCAGCAACACCCGGCTGATTTTGTCTGTAAGACCTCTGATGTAAGGTAAGTATGCTTTATTTCTTGGAACATCACATATGCTAGATCGTTTTCTTGATGTCCGTACGTTCGGGGAGTATCCGTTAGCTATGAGTGCATCCTGCACTGTTTTTCTTTCCGAGGCAATGTTTTCCTTGTCACAAATTCTGTCAGCTCGTGTTGTTAATGCTGTGGGAACCGATTTTTATTTTCTTAATTATTATACGTAACTAGCTGTTCGTACACGGCGTTGCACGGGTTAAGGGTTAAGTTGAAAATAAATTTGTGGGGGAAAACAAATATTCTATTGTTTTGCAAAGCCTAATGTTTCCATTGAATCAAGGCTGGGATGAAAAATGGGAAAAAAAGAAACCTCGTGGTATCCAGCGCTGCAGGATAAATCGACGATCCGCATAGTCCGACATTCGTTAGCAGATACACAACACACTACATCAAGACACACACACACCCTGATTTCGACATGATACTGCAATCCGGTACTTAACATAACACAAAATTGGAGACACCCTGACTTCGGTACGGTTTTGCAAGGCAATACTTAACCTACACTTCCAACACACACTCATCACATCAGCCCTGATGATGGACCCTCCAATGGGATCCGAAACGTTGGCCAGAGAGGTCACATATACACGGCAGAATATCCCAGAAAACTATACACAGAAGATTCTAGGTGCTCATCTAGTATCATCCTGTCGAGCCATTTAATTTCGCAATACGGTTCATAATATCTACAACTTTTGTTCAGCGTCTTATTTCTTCATTTCTGAAAAGCTTAAAAAAGTTAGTGTTTTTTTTTTTATTATTTAAAATATAATAGAAACCTAAAAGGTTTATGGATAACATTTTTACATGATTCAATATAGGAATATAATAATAATATAATTTAGGTACAAAGTCATTTTTTTATAGTTGTCCGAGTTTTAGCATTTTTGTCACATCTGTTTTGAATTTGTCAGTGGTAGTTTTTTGTTCTGTTGTGGCAGGTCGTTGTATAGTTTTAATCCGTTGCAAATTAGTCGGGATTGTCCTGTTTTTATTTTGGTGTGTGCTATGTGATAGTTTTGAGCCATTTTAGTGTTGTGTTGGTGTTTTTCGTGTATTTTGTGTAATTTTATGTCTTCCTCTTGTATTTCGCCAATTGCTAGTCTGTGAATGATTTTAAGTGTTTCGATTTTTGTAATGCTTTCGATCTTTTATTGTTGTGTTATACGGTATACAGTTTCAGTTGGTGTCCAGTATTTCAGATCATAGGCCATTTTTAGTATTTTGTTTTGCTCTCGTTAGAGTCTGTTTAGGTTAGTTTTGTTTTCGGTTCAAATATCTTATTCTTCTCTTGACGTATGCCTGGTACATCAGAATTTTTACGGTCTTCGGTGTGATTTCGTATATTTTATGGAATAGGCTAGTCAGTTTAGTCAGTGAGTCAATTACTTTGTCTATTTGAAAGGTCCATTTGAGGTTTCTGTCTATGTTGAGTCCTAAGTATTTTGTATTTTCTAGTTCAGTGAGTGTTTCGTTGTGTATTTTTATGTCCATTTTATGCGTTTTCCGTTTGGCCTAAAAGTTAATAAAGTTACATTTTTGAGCATTTAAGGTTAGAATATTTATTTTTGTTCATTCAGTTAATATGTCTATGTCTATGTATTGTTTTCGTAAAATATTCCGAAGTCGTCTGCATAGAGTATTATTTTGCCTCTGATATTTAGTTGCTCCAGGTCATTTACTTATATGTATTATATAGAGTAATGGTCCTAGGATTGATCCCTGTGGGACACCATAGGTGATATTCATATAGGTACTTGTGGTTTCGTGTAGTGTGGTGTATTGCTTTTTATTTTTTAGGTAACTGTCGAAAATGTTTAGAACGTTGCCAGTGATTTCGATTTTTGATAATTTGTTTACTAAGGTAGTCAGATGTACTGTGTCAAATGCTTTTTTATAATCGAAAAAAAGTCCGGTCACGCTTATACCTGCGTCAATTTTTGTCTGTAAGTAATTTAATAAATTTATCATGGCTGTTGTGGTTCCCTTTTTTTCTTGAAAGCCGTGCTGTGTTTTCGTCAGCATGTTGAGTTTATTCAAGTGTTCGAGTAATCTTTTGTGTATTACTTTTTCAAGTATTTTACTTAATGCAGTGAGGTTTGCTATGGGTCTATAGTTGCTGGCTTCGTCTTTTTTGCCACTCTTGTGTATTGGGGTTATTCTTGCTATTTTCAGCTCATTGGGGAAAATTTCTAGGCCATTTGTCAACATCGGTAGGATACATGTATCGAACATTTTTCTTTTCAGGCATACTGGGATTTCTTTATTTTCAAACCACATTTCAATTTACCAAATGCTTTACAAAATTTACAAAAAGCCCAGACCTATTCTTGTTGGTAATTTTGCTGTTTAGTTTTCTTTTCCCAGCTATATCTTAAGGTACACATATACATCAACTGTTTCTATTTTCCAATTATTTATTGTGAATTTATGTTTGGATGTGGTTAAAATTTTTGTTTTTTGTATGTTTATTTTGAAACCTGTTGCTTTCGATGCTTCATGAGGCACGGAGGACTATATTTACTTCACTATTTCGAAATAAACGTAAATCAGAAAAAAAAAACTTACTTCGCTTTTCCACAGGCCTGCGAAACGGACGTGAGCCATTTGAAAAAAATGTTTTAACTGTGAAGTAAACCAAATTTGTGAAATTCAAATTTCAAGTAAACTCACTTCTTTCTACTAAAACTTCTAACAGACAATTTCAAGGCATTCAACGTCGGCAGGAGACGACAATCTGTAAAATCATATATCAAATTTTTGTTTCAATAATTTCTTTTTGAACCTTGCAAACTTTTTGGAATGACACCGCCAATATTATAAATTCAATATAAACTGCTTTATAACAGTAATTTCAACTACCCTAGATTCTTAATTTAAATTGTTGTAATAAGTAAATGAAAATCAACTTTTTATTGTAAATTTAACTAATATTTGTCAGCCGAACCTGATTTGCTATAATTGTTAACTCACCTCAATCATAATAAATTGTTTTTTTTGTCAACTGACAAAATTTTAGTTTTAATTTCACAGTATACCCATGCAACCACAGAGCCAATTATATTTACATACTTGTATATTTATACTTTTCATAGCTTAAAACCAAATATTAAGAACCCACATTCTTTTTTCTGCTACTGGCTGGTCGGGGGCGATTAGAAATTGGTTCCGATTTGACCCTAGTATGACGTAGCACATTAGATGGATCTTATTTAAAATTTTAATTATAAATCCAGTTTCTTAGCTCGCAATATATATGTACGAATTAATACCACTCCTGGAGTACACAACAAGCGCCACGGACCGAAATAGGCGGCGACGATCAGTTTTTGATCAGACGCTTACTTCTTATGGGGCTACCACACGCACAACGATCACCACACTTTTGCATGCGCATGTCGGTTGCACCGTGTACAAAACACCAACTACACGCACGGTGTTACGTGTACAAACGTGCGTGTAGTGGTGTTTTGTACACGGTGCCCCGTTTACAAACCGGCACGCGCATTCAAAAGTGTGGTGATACTTGTGCGTGTGGTAGGCCCATGAATCACGCTTTATTATTACTGCGCTTGCCTGCGTACGGTGGCAGGTACGTAGTTTAATGAGAATGACGTCACTCACCGAGGGTGACGTCATGATCACTGGGAGGAAGATGAAGAATACAGTTGTCGCCAAACTTCTTGAAATTTTTCGGCGTAGTGGGGGAACGCGCAGAAGGCAAAATTTGGGTCTCGTTGGTGGAATGGTGCATGCGCAAACTTCCCCCCACTGCGCCGTAAAATTTCAAGATGTTTGCCGGCTACTGTACTAATGTCGTTCTAACATATTTTATTTTATAGCAACTTGAAGGTTAAAGATAGCCGTCAAAAGATATTTCACCGCACAGCTTGTAGATTGATAAGTAACGATGCGACAGAATATCACAATCATCTCTGGGTTTGATGCTGTCAGTAGGGGAATACTCATTTGATTAGAAAATGCTTTCGGTATCTACTTATGGACTTTGGGTACGCAAGTACTATGGTCAGATGTAGTATTGAGGAAATTGAATATCTGAGGCAATAGACTTGGCTTCTCTTTTGCACACACTTGGAATAAATTAATTGAATTGCTTTTATGAATGAACTTAATCTGAGTTTTTTAATTGTCTTTATCTGTTCGCTGATAACATGGACTGGGCAAATTGGACTTTGGGATACAAGACTGATTCGTATAATAATAAAAAGAAAAAATGTAATACTTAGGTACCCTTTCGCTTCACACACACCGTGTCTTTTTAACTTTTTATGCCCAATTTATTTTAATAATTCTTATTTATTCTATAGCTTATTCCTTGTTATATCTTACCTTTTATGTACCTGCATGTGAAAATTTCTATTTATATATTTAAATCCTCTTATAATTTTACATATCGCTTGTACGATAATTTAAAACATATACCTGTTCTCGTATGGAATGTATGGAACTGCATAAACTACAATGATTTATTCACCGACATTGACATCTATCATGTCTCTATACCATCTAAGACCACAAATGCGCATAATTCTGCGTCGCAACATTGAATTAATACTTGATTAATAATTAAATATTGATTCAATGCTGCGATGAAAGATGTAAAAATAAAGTTAGATTTACCTTAATATGTTATATTTAATATTTTTATTTAATTTATTATGTTTTATTCACACCAATTATTACTTATGTTTTTTATTTTAATTTACTTATATTATAAGGTATTATCTATTATTTCAAAATTATTTTTTTGTGAAATATGCTAGTATAAAAGTTAAAAAATTCATTATTGTCTATTTACATTCTAATACATGTATTAGACTAGCTGTTCGTACCTGGCATTGCACGGGTTAAGGGTTAAGTTGAAAATAAACGTTTGGGGGTAAACAAAAGTTTGATTCGAACGGTATAGATTTGCATCGAAAATATATCAAGGGGAAGGTAAAAGGGGAGGGAGGAAATGTCATTTTTGCTACCCGCCGGGTCCTAACGAATAAGTTTCCAAAGTTTGAGTCCGGTCGGTCAAACGGTACAGATTTGAATCGAAAATATATCAGGGGAGGAGAAGAGGTAAGAGAATAGAGAGGAAATGTTGCCGGTGTTACCGGCCGAGTCCTAAAGAATAAGTTTTCAAATTTTGAGTCCGATCGGTCAAACGGTACAGATTTTCATTGAAAATATGTCAGGTTGAGGAAAAGGGGTATGAGAATAGGGAGGAAATATTGCCTATGTTACCCGCCGGGTCCTAAAGCATAAGTATGCATAATTTGAATCGAATCGGACAAACGGTGTGGATTTATATGGAGAACAGACAGACATTGAGTTTTATAGGTATAGATTTTTGCGGTATTTATTCTTATTGCGCGTATACACGGATGAGATAAGTCTCGATTGCGCGTAACGAATAATACAGAGTTGAGCACGAAGCGAGCTCTTTTAAACGGCTAAGTACGCTATGCGTTCAGACGCTTGGGGTTGGGCTATTTTATTAGGATAAAAGGGAAGCTGACCAATAAATCTGCTGACAACATTCAGTTTTTTGTTATTTCGTGTCTCGGGTATTATTATGTTATCTATAGTCTCAGGTATAAGAAACTGATAGCATAGTTGCCGGTCTTCATATTTTGCATACTCAAGTACCTCTGGCGCCTGGACTATATCATTAAATTTGTTTTTTTCATTAAATAATTTTTTAAACAACAATTTATGATTTTTTTATTAATAATTTCTATTTAAATTTTATTTGACAACCTATTATTACCTTAAATTATTAAAAAAAACAATTAATGACACTAATATAATCATTAAAATAGCTCAATACTCAATCGATTTACTTGCTGCGTAGAGGCAGGGGGTATAAAAAAAAATTGGACCACCTGGATTTCTGGCAACATTCAGATTGTTAATCTATAGGCTTTTCTGAACATGAATCAATAAATTGTCAGAATGCGGTCCTCGGATTTTGCAAACTCAAGTACCTCTGGCGCCTGGACTACATATGACAATCTTCAGTTTTAGAGTTGTATGTAGCCTATGTGTGAAGACGTGTATCAAGTTTTAAAATTTTAGTATTACCGAGAAGCGAATTTCGACGTTTCGTTGGATACTTATCCAACGTCATCAGGAGGACGACCTTTACCCACGGAGGTGGAGGTCGGACTGATTAGGTGCTGCTAGGGATGGGCGTTGAATGGACGAACTAGTTGAAATCAACCGTTGACGTTGCATCGACACGTCGACCGTTTATGTTTATCGCATGGACTAGTTGAATTCGTAGACGGTGGACAGCGGACGCCGTGGTCGGTGGACGATTCGAGATTAACGCAATGCAAAGCAATGAGCGAGAGCAAGACAAAACGTCTCCGTTTATTTCTCTCTCATCTCTCGCTGTCGACTTGTAGATGCCATAGGCCCGGTTGTTTCAAGTTCGATCAAAGTAAGCGGTCGATAAAAGCATAGATTT
Organism: Agrypnia vestita; assembly: GCA_016648135.1. Classification (NCBI taxonomy): domain Eukaryota; kingdom Metazoa; phylum Arthropoda; class Insecta; order Trichoptera; family Phryganeidae; genus Agrypnia; species Agrypnia vestita. The sequence goes on along the minus strand of JADDOH010003579.1, from coordinate 49,909 downwards.
TTACGAAAACGGATCGTCTGATTGGTGGAGAACGTAAAATTTCAGTTTAAACTCTACGCTTACTTTGATCGAATTTGAAACAACCGGGCCATAGACGGCTCAACGGGTAAATTCATTTCAACTCTAAAGTACACTACCATCGAGTGCAGATCTGTGTACACGAACTATGACTAGAGATTTGAAATTTGAATACATGCGTAGGGCGAGATAGGCTTAATAAGCTATTATCTATTATTTTTTTACTTGATTTTTTGTGATGTCACGTGCGACGATTCGGTGAATTCCCAATTTTACGCTTTATAAAATAAAACAATTCTGTTTAATTATTTTATTTTTTATTGAACTATGATTAATTAACAGGCCGGCTAGATATTTTTCTAAAATCAATATTTTATTCGATCGATCTCGACTTCTTATATCTACCTGAAAAGGGATGCTAAAATTTAATTATTGTGTTATTTCCTTACTTTTCAACTTTAGCATATAAATGATATAACTTGTAGGGAATAAAATTTTCTATACCTAACTATGGTCCTTATTCAGGAGTCCAACATTAATTATTATATATGTAATATAATCTTGAATTTAGGTTTAATTAATTTTTATTAAAAATTCCCTATTTTCAACTTTATAGATAAAAAATAAATCTATTATAATTTTGTTTACACCACTTTTTAATGGTTCTTTACATGTTTCGGGAACAATGTTCCTTTTCTCAGATTGAGCCTTAAACTAAAGTTGACAAATAATACAGATATATTTATTTATTAATAATGTCACCACAAAGTGAAAGCCTGACTTTGAAAGATGTATTCTTCAATAAATTTCTATATAACATCTCAAATGTAAAGTATTTTTAAATTATGTATTTATTTATAAATTTATAGATAATAAATAAATGTAAAGTATTTTTTACCGCACCTCATAACTGGTGCCTTTATTACGCAAAATCATTGTTTCCTTCCATTTTATTTACTCACATTTTAATGCTTATACCCAATACTTTCACTGCTTATATATGTAGTTTATATTTATATTTTACTGCTAACACCTGATATTGCTGTGTATACCTACTTCTTTCTTTGTTATATATAGAAAGAAGTATATAAAACAATATGTAAAAGCCTATAATGTGCGTAAACAAATAAATAATAAAATATTTCTTTTTACAAATAAGCACAAGTAGCGGTTTTACTTTCCCCGAAACCATATTCCTTCGAACTTCTTTAAATTTTAAAAATTAACGTCATAAAAATAGCCAACGGTTGAGCCGTCGAGAAGCGTCGCGTTGAACCGTAGACAGTTGACCATCGTCCCGATGTTTAGATAGAATTTCCGCGACGTCCGCGTAACGAAGTTGACGCGTCAACTAGTTGACGAATTCAACTAGTTGATCGTCTCGTCGATGGATGGACGTGGACGGTCTCGTTTCGTCGACGGTAAATACGTCGACGACCCATCCCTAGGTGCTGCTTTCTAGGGCGTAGATTGTATGCACTTTGTTGTGGAGTGTTCTCTTCTTCTACAATAGAGGTCGTTAGTGTGCAATATGTACTACCTAGTTACGTCGGCGGATTTTACAGCGACTTCTCTCAAGGGTTGAATCAGTGTCGTTAGAACAGGGCGTCAAATACTTGATAGTTTGTAACTGTCTTCTCTATTGAAATTGGGATGTTTGTATATTTCAATGGACTCCCTCACTAATCTGGGTATAAGATACGGTTCTGTTGATAAGATTTTCTATAAGATAAGAAATTATTTTTCTTAATTTATTTGTCTTTTATTACAGATGAATTTTTTGTTATTTTTTCCTTGTTTGTAAAGTTTATTCTTTATAGTGCTAATAAAGAGTTTGTTTTTGTGGGTGAGGAGCAGTGATCGCGGACGTCGCGGCTGCGTAGCTCGGCGTTATCGTAATGTTGTCCCAGATCAGTTACTCAGTGCAAATGTACTGAGCGTAGAGGTGACGTCACGGGGTAGGTTAGGCGTAATGTTGGCGGAGGTGCTGACGCGCAGCGAGACGTCGTGTATCTCGAGTGCTGGGTGCTACTGCATGAGACTGAGACTGAACTGGATGTCCTTGTCCTTGTCCTTGTACGATGGCGAACCAGAGTACCGGGTCACTATTGGACCCCTTGCTCTTTCATCGGATGTAATAGTGAAGGGGTTTCTTTACTTCACTTTAGAGTTACTTCACTTTAGAACTGAACTGGATGTGACGGGGGTGTGGATTATATACCCGTCGATCTTTCTTCCACTTTCAGCCGTGTATCGCTGACGCTGCTCTGGTTCGTGACCGAACTTATTCCAATCAGCATAAATGAAGGTGATCGGCCGGCAGACAAAAGATGAGACAATGTCCTTTGTAGTGAAATCGCTAAATGTAGGTCAGATAGAAACTGCACACTGGATGTTTGAACGAGGCAACGCCCTGAAGGTATTTATAACAACTAGCTTCTTTTATAGTCATAGCAACTTGCTGCTAGGCCCTGCGGGTGGCTTTCTATGCCACTGCGCGGCCGATAGTAGCGGCTGCGCCGCTATTGCTGGCCGCTACGCGGCCATAAATATTCGCTTGCTGTTTGACAGTGTGGTCAGCTATGGTAACAGCTTCACGGCTGGTAATGGCCGCTGCGCGATACAATCTTTAGCCCTTGCTTATTAGTGCGTGTGTGTACGCACATTGCTAGTAATGAGCATGCTCATTAGTGGCATGTCCAAAAATCAACGGCCGTTTGATTTATGAGCATGCTAATGTCATTCACCACGAGAAGGGCTATCTTTTGATCATGTGTGAACAGGCTTGCTTCTGAGCATGCTAATGTCATTCGCGGCTAGTATCGATTAACAATGAAATCTTCTCAGTCCGCGACAGATGAAACAAATATGGCGCGTTGGGGAGATGACAAAACATTACTTTTCGTGACTTATTATAGGAATCACGTATGTCTGTGGGATACTCAGTCACCGTTGTGTAAAAATAATATACCAAGAAATATTGTTTATGAAACTTTATTAAAAGGCATGAATGATTCAAATCTTACAATAAAAATTATAAAAACTAAACTCGAAAATGTGCGGATGGAAACTGTTTTAATTTATTGGTTCACTTGAATTTCCTGTTTCAGTTTGCAAAGTTTCCATTTTGAACAAGAACGTCTCTATTCTATAACAAGAGCAAGCCAGTAATAAGCATGTGTGTTTGATTGTTAGCTTTGAGCATGCTAATAATGAGCAAGTGTGTACAGTTGTTTGGGCATGCTTGTTTTGAGCATGCTAATGAGCATGCTCAAAATAAGCACGTGTATTTGTACCTTAAAGTAAAAAAACAGAAAAAACTAATTCAACATAATAATAGAAACAAAATATATTATCACTTTTAATAAAAATTTATAACATAAATATTAATTTGGAAAATTGTTATCAAAAAATTAATTTTTACATGCAAACCTAAACACAATGTAGGAATGGTGTGGCAATGCAAGTTTACCAGATTTATCTAAAAATTTCTCTTCAAAATGTTGAGAGCGGACAACTGCATATTTGATGACTTGCGGTTGCCGCAATTTAAAACGAGAGCTCGACAGAGAAGCACGTGTTATACAGTGCGATAGAGGCAGACGCAGCGTAGCAGTCGTTCGTATCTCCGACTAGGTCCGATTGTTTCAAGTTGGATTAAAGTAAAAGTTTGTTTAAAGCATAAATGTTTGCGTTCTCCACCAATCAAACCATCAGTTTACGTAAAAATCTATGCTTTAAACGAACTTTTATTTTAATCCAACTTGAAACAACCGGGCCTTAGGCCTATCGTTCAATGCTATCTATACGTGCGTCACACATACAAGAATCGTGGAAGGCATGGTTTGAGCCTCGAATAAAATGGTTTGAAGGTTGAATTATATTTTTATCGCAGTTTTGATGCAAGATGGTTTGAGCCTCGAATAAAATGTAAAAAAATCCGTTATCTTTCATCTCATTTTTATTTATCTTCATTACCAATGATATATTATAATACATCAATGTTCATTACTGTCATACATTTACGTAAAAGAGTATATACCTGTGTATACATATTCCTAAATTCTTTCTTTACCCAGGTTGAAAAACGAAAAAATACCGTCAAGATACAAGTATTTTAATTTTATTCGGTGTTTTATTAGTAATCAATTTCTGAAAAAATGTTATGTACCTACCTATTTTGACGTAAAATTGTCCGTTACTTGTCATTTTTATTTTAATTAATCTCAAAAGAAGGGCAAATCGAATACCTATGTTTTATAGAATACAGCGTACAACTATCAATGTATATAATATTACTGTTTCTTTGTGAACATGAATTTAATAATGATTCTTATTTTAGACATAATATAGACGAACAGAACGTTACGATAAAAATGATTGAATTTTGCCTGAAATGCCCTGAAAAACCGAACAATACGGTATGATTTCGAGTATGCGTTATAAAAATCAAAGCGTGTAATGCTTATGCAACATTTCAGTGCAAATTTTTAACATTAGAATACCTAATACATATAAAAAAAGTTATTATTATATCGAGAAAGCACAACATTGATAAACTTGAATATTTGTTTTCTCTCTCTCGTTCTCTCTCGATTCTGACATGTCGCACCTGCGATAAAACAGTCATAGCTCAAAAAAATAATTTGTAGTTAAGTATACAGAAATATTCACAAAAATATATTTGCTAAAAATTGCTCGTTTTACTGTTATGATGATAGTTGTTCCACTTTACACTGATCCTGATTTTTACAACCTTATTCTTGAACAGCGTCATTTTTGCCTTTATATTGGGCGGACGTGTACATTTATCATCATCTCCATCTCAAATATACGGCCGTATTCTGAAATAAGCAATTTTGTTATTTTTGTATCTTGACAGTTGTTGTTAAACATTTTGTTACGGACAGGACAAGACCTGATCATACCGTCAGGCAACAGAACAATCGAGTTCTGTATGTGAAGCAGAGCGGAGACTGTACTCTCCACAAAGGCCCCTTTCAGGGCCGCTGCCGATAGCCGCCCCGGTTGGGGGTGGGTACCGTGCCGAAGACGGCGCGCTAGTTTTCGGCTGCGGTGGTCGCTTTCGATCGTGGCGGGCGTCAGGCGGCAGCAACCGAGAAGGGGGGAAGCGAATTGGGAGGAAGTAGCTTCATAAAATCACATCTCGCTGGGAGCAATAAAAATGCGTGCACGACATGAGCTGAAATGTATATGTTTTTTGCTGAGAAATGTTATATGAAAATCCATATTTTCAGATTTTTAACATCTCAGAGTTTCTAAAAATTATGGAATTTATTGAATTGTTTCAGAGATCTCAATGAGACTGAATCACAATGGTATGTAATAAAAATGTCGCATTTCATTGCTCCAAGTAGAGGAGAGACAGCGGGAGGTGATTTTATTCCACACGTAAAGAGCATTAATGCCTGGTTGCCATGACAACCGGGTATCATCATCATCAGCACTTGGTCGCCCCCGACCCAGTCGGGGGTGAATACCGTGTCTAAGTCGGTAACCTGGGCGACAGGTCTGGAACTCGCAATTAAAAATATGAATCGAGAGAATTATGCTCTCGGAAAGTAAAATTACGCTTCGCTTTGAACATGTAAATGTGTTGTACAGACATGTCTTTCATACTGGCATAATATTGTATTATAAATGCTAATGAATATCTCTGATTTCAGAATTTGGAATTCCTTGTTGAAATCCAGGAGCTTGACAGGATTGCATCATGACTGTGTGTAAAAATGGAATGTCACATTTTATTGTTCAATAAAGAGAAAGCGGGAGGTATTTTTATTTTGCGTAAGACGCAAAATAAAAATTATCTATTATCTGAACCATTTTGATTGAACACTGAAAGTAAAGTCATTTAAAATCCCGGCAAGATCAGTTGCCCGTCACTTTGAGGAAATTACATGGTCAAAAATATTTTATAAAATTTACCTGAAATAAAGAGTGTCGAATAAATTCACACACACACTGCGCGATATAGTGAGTTATTGGCAGTTATATGGTAAAAAACACATTTTTTCTGATAATTGAAAATTTTATGGAAATTAATCAAAGTGAGATTGCAGCTCTCACAGACTCAAAATCAAACTGAAACCTTTTTTACAGTGTTCTCAACGAGAATACTTCTTAAGTTAATGTGTTTTTACGCATGTAAAGTTGTACCGGGACGCCGGAGAAAACTAAAATGAGAAAGTTTTCTCCGCGGCCCCCTTTGAAGGCATATCGCGCAAGTAATATTTACCTGACATACTTGAAAATATTACTACAAGACGCGCTCAGTCAATACCTATCCATTGGTAATGCTAAAACACCGATAAACATTGGTTACTAATTTTTACTGAATTTAATCTGACCGCCACTGAGGTGAATTATTGCCGAAATCACAAAAGTAGAAATAACTTCTGACAGAAGTATCCGATCTTGATGAATCTTTTTGCATCATAATTGCAAAGTGAATACCTATTCAGAGAGTATACACATGCCTATATAGGCTCATTTTTTGACTTGGAAGAAAAATTGACCTTTTGAACTTTTCTTAAAAACGCGATAAGTAGCGAAAACCACTTTGTCCATAGACGAAAGTGGTATCAAAATACTCGTTAGGGCGAGTACTATGCATTAATTATGGAAAACATCGCGTAACGATTAATCCACCTACCTTTATAACCTGATTTAACTTCGACCCTTCACGGTCGACATAATTAACGCATTTCATAAATTAGTAGGACCTGCAGATCCGATAAACTGTGTCACGGCCTTATGCAAGGTCAGGCCTATACGTGACATAGTTTTGTAGCCCTGTGGGATACATGCAAAACCTGTTATTAATCATTTTTTGTCTTCAGACCGGGATCAGTACGGCCGCTCGCGGGTCCAGTTCCTGGAAGTGCCGTAAGATGACGCCAGTCGCGATTCAAACCACGGCGACAGAGAGGGGAGATTTTGCCCACTCTGATTGGGTTATGTAATATGCTGTTGCATCATATCTTGTAAATCTTTGAGAATGTTATAAAATAAAAGGTTTTGTAAGGCGGTCACCTGATACACATTCGCACGTGTGGTGATTTAAACGCCGTCGGACCACTTTCACCTGCATTTTATTTATCTCCCGATACCTATTGGAGAATTCTGCTGGGACCTGACTACTGCAGTGAATCTACGATCCAGCCTCCGCGATCTTCAGCGCCCCTGGCTGAGAATTTTGGACGACGGCCGGCGCTTCTCTATGACGAATTTCGTATCACAGCGAAAATATGCTGTTTTACACGAGACACCCGTGCTGTATTTCTCCGGCCACCACTACGCTTCTTGGCCGACGGAACGGACTCAGCGGACCGCCCTTTGTTTTGTTTGTTCTGTGCGGAACACATTTTATTGCCGCCAATTTAGAAGTTTTAAGTTTGACAGGATAACAATTTATGAATTCAATCAATTAGAAAACTAAATATTAATAATTGTCAATGAATTAAGGTTTGTTTACGTTTTAGAGCTTTCTGATTGATTGAATTCATTAATTTCAAACCTGTCAAACCTAAAACGTCAAAATTGGCGGCAATAGAATGTTATGTTATCTATGACATATATATGCAGCTGGGTTATGGCTGGGTTTACATAACCAAAAAAAAGATATGGCGAAATTTACAAACAATTTTGAAACACAAATATGTTTATCAAAAATTAATAAACGTGTGTAAATATTAAGTACATTATTTGTATAAGTGACCATTTTTATTTTACGTATATAATGTTTCTACACATTAAATATTATCTGCATGTATTTTAAAACAATCCATACTTCTCGCTACTTTATACGATTTCGCCAATTGTTTTTGTTTAACTGGTAACAGAAATTATCCGGAGACAGGCGACATTGGTTAGCGTAATTAATATATAGATAATATGTGAAACACAAACAAAGAATATACGTGAAACACCCGGAAAAATAAAAATAAAAATAAAATTGATTCTGCATTAAATAAATTTAAAAGGCTCTCTGCAATCGTCAGAAATATACGAGCACAGAGAGTGCGAAATACAAAAAAAATAGTATCACTGAAAAAAGTGATAAATGAATTAAAATGTAAAAGATATACATGTATTTGAGAACAAGTTGAAGATCTTTTGAAATGTGGTACTGAGAGCAGTCATAAAATATTTCTTAAATTATATGATCGTCGTAATATTAAATAAAAGTTCTGTAAATTGCTAAAATGTTTAATAAATTGTTTTTATATTTTTGGACATTTAATTTTTTTATATTTATTTCTTCGAAATCCCAGAGTGTACGTATTGGAAACGAATATTTTTATGCCGCTGTTTTTATTAATAATATTCTTCATTGCACAGTGATCGTATGCAGTAGTTATTATCGCGAGGACATTTATATATTTTGGACATCCCTAGACCAATTCCCATAATGTGCGTCTATGTTCACAGTAATTCGTGTGGCGTCCTATGTATTCTAGCAACAGGAGGTATTGATTCTAGCAGATATTTTGGTTTGGAACTAGTCTATTAGCGAAGGGAAAAACTACATTTCAAAATGAATACTACAACGCACACACGTTCACCAGTTTGAAGACTACAAAATGTACACTACATTTGTAGTAAAAACTACATTAAGTGAACTAATTGTAGTACTAATGAAGTGAAGTAATTAAGTAATTGTAGTATTAATGAAGAGAAGTAATTATACTACAAAATTGTAAAATTGTAGTACTAGTGAAGTAATTATATTTTTTCCCAAATAAAAATTTTGGTGACTAAAAATAAAAAGGTCGCCAACCAGATTTCTTCATTCAATTCCAAAATTTTTCAAACCATGGGGGGGGGGGTTGTTTCAGTTTCCAGAGATTTCACATAAAAAATGGACTATTTGAAGTATGTGCTCATATTTTCGATAACTTTGAAGTGTGTGTATATTGTTGTGTTCGCTTTAAAATTAAGTGAACTTTTTGAAGTATATACTTTCAATAACTTTGAAGTGTGTTTAGTTTGTAGTGTGCACTACACTTCAAAAGGTGTGAAGTATAGTGAAGTAAGGTGTAATGTAGTACTACATTGTAGTAGTGAGTACAGAGCGGACCATCACTAAGGCGTCTGATACACATGCTTCTTTAGTGGCACGTGAGCATGCGCAATATCGACTTTGACAGTGGCATGCCACCTAGTGGCATGCTCAAAAATCAACTGCCGGTTGATTTATAAGCATGCCACTGTCATTCACCATAGAGAAGGGGTATCTTTGGAGCATGTGTGAACAGACTTGCTTATTTATGAGCATGCTTATGTCATTCGCGGGCTTCGCGACTAGTATTATCGATGCGATCTTCTCAGTCCGCGACAGATGAAACAAATATGGCGCGTTGGGGAGATGATAAAACATTACTTTTCGTAACTTATTATAGGAATCACGAATGTCTGTGGAATACTCGGTCACCGTTGTGTAAAAATAATATAGTGAGAAATAATGTTTACGAAACTTTATTAATAGGCATGAATGATTCAAATCTTACAATAAAAATTATATAAACTAAAATCAAAAATGTGCGGATGGAAACTCGGGAACTTTTTTGATTTATTGGTTGACTTGAATTTTCTATTTCAGTTTGCAAAGTTTCCATTTTGAACAAGAGCGTCTCTATTCTATGACAAGAGTATGCCACTAATAAGCATGTGTGTTTGATTGTTAGCTTTGGGCATGCTTATTTATGAGCATGCCACTAATAAGCATGCCAGTAATGAGCAAGTGTGTACAGTTGTTAGGGCATGCTTATTAGTGGCATGCTCATTAGCATGCCAGTAAAGAAGCATGTGTATCTGTACCTTAAGATGTTGATGATCATCAATTCACTCAAATGTCAAACGTCAAATTCATAAGCATAACCTAAAACGTAGCGTATGTACTAATTTATAAATCTACCACTTGTGTTTTGATTTTTGCTGAACTAACCAACTTACGATTTACGAATTAAGTATTATAAAATGGCATCAGTTATAACCAATAGAGACAGAGATTGCCTAGCTTGCAGAGTTATCAGTGGAACCGGTCTAATCGGCATTGGCGCGTATGTAGCATACCAAGCTAAGAGGAACAGCAGTGCTGTCGGAAAAACTGTCATTCTAGGTATCGCCGTAGGTGAGCGAACTTATATTCAATAATTGCATACAATTTTAATACTATAAGGAGATCGCAGACCGACTGCTGATTACAGTTATAGTTTTATACTTGTTTTACATTGTACAGTTACGCGGTTTCAGCGTGAATATTTTAGGGGATAATTCCCATAACAATTTAGTTCGCATAATATTAGAAATCAATATATTACGCTTATGTTTTTATACTTATTATAAAACACCATTGGTATTACACCACCTGCTGTAATACTCCATATATAATATGTAGTATCTGTAAACCCGTGAAAAATCACAGGATAATATTAATTGAAGACCTTGGGATGAAAACCTTTAAAGGCCCCCATTCACGGGCACTCCATTTGCCAGCACTCCACTTCGGTGGATGACGTCTAAATTCGTACCACACTCACGATCACTGCTCCACGCGAAGCCACTCCATTTTTTTGTCAGTTAAGTGCAACTACCGGACATGAACATGAGACAATCAATACCTCCCCATGAGAGATTAACAACGACACTTCATTACTTAGCGTCTGGCATCTTAGCGCATTGAAATTTTTTGCCTTTTAATATTTAATATCTTTTTAAAAAAGTTTTAACTCGGACGGACACATAGAAAGGCACTTCAATGTTATTTATATGAATAAACCTTGCATAGTGATAATCTGCTAGTCAAACACGGATATTAAGATTATTATTTTAGTGATATAAATTTAAAAAAGGTGTCAAAGCGTTTACATTAACATTCAGTAATGTATTACTAGGTTTAAACTAGGTGATTTTAGTTGATCATCTTCAATTATTCATATTAATTCTGTCAAATTAATATACAAAATATCTTATTAAATTCTTTTTTGAAGGTCCCTCTCAAAGACGCTATTTTTTTTTGAACTGTATCTTTATTCGCACTTTGATCGACCTTCTGGAATAATAACAATAGTTCTTGCATAACGGCATTTCGCTTATTTCGATCATGATAATTATAATGACAGGTCATCCAGACATATGGCGATTCCCTGTACATCTAAATTAGCTCCAAAACAAACTCTTTTCCCGGCATCATGCATCCGTCCGTCCTTCACCAGAGCGCGCGGCCGACTGAGACTCAAAATGGATTTCGGTTTTGACATTCACGACCAGCGCGGCGTGGAGCGGCGCGCGGGTTCCGCATTCACGATGAGTTGGATGGCGGCCATTGGAGCCGCGCCGCAATGGATTTTGGAATGTTTGGAAATCCAACGTTCGGAGTGATGCCATCAAATTCACGCGGTTTTTCACATTCACGACGAGTTTACGCCTTGATTTGGAGTGATGGAGTGGAGTGCTGTCAAATGGAGTGCCCGTGAATGGGGGCCTTAACGTCACAAATTGATTACCTATTTTTTTGGGGAGCATTTATTCTGAATATCATGGTTCCACTGATTTAAAAAAATGTTAAATTGAAGATTCGCCTTTTGTGCACTGAATAGGTTTAATCAATATTATTAATTAAGTTTGTATAATTAAATATTGATTTAAAAGTCAACCAAAAGATTTGGACCTTTGCTGTTTTTGCTTCAAAATATGGATAAAATTGACTAAAAAAGGGAAATACATATAAACAAAATAAAATAAAAATTATGAAATGAAAGAAAAAGATCTGTTTTTGAAGAATGTTTTTTATTCATAAGTGAAATCATAAAACACAAAACATTAAATAATTAAATTAACTATTGTTCTCTATATAAATTCTCTATTAAAAGTGGTAAGCGTTAATATTTTCATTGTTTTTCAATATATGTAAATTTACACCATTAAGTATGTAAAATTCAATAAAATAAATTAAAAAAACTGAAATACTTAATATTGCTAAAATTACTTTATTATTTAAATATGAATTTAATCTCTGTCACTTAATCCCACACTATCTTCTTCATCAGCTTCTAGCAAAGTCATAAGAAGTTCTCAGTGGTCAAGTTTTTTGGACATAATGCTCGGCTCTTGCACGGCTATCCCATTCGCATAAAAAACAACAGTATTTGTATAACATATCCAATTTGCAATCCTATAAGCAAAGTAACTACTTTCAAGTCAGCACATATTGACCAATGATGTTCACTTTATTCCATTTTATTCAATACTTGCTTCACAATGTGGTAAGTTTCTTTAAAATACTCACCATATGCCAAACGAATGGATGGAAATTGGTTTCCGTTGTGAAGAAGCGCGGCTTTTAAGCTAGTTTTAGATTAATCAATGAAGAGCCTCCATTCATCTGCTACATGCTGGTGGCCTAATTTACCCAACAAACAAACAATATTTTTGCAATAAATTAGATCTTCGTCCTTAGAGTAGAAATCCACATACGAACTATGTTATTTACGGTATGCAGTAACGCAGACATCGGGTTGAAATAGACTCCACTGCTTTAATCTTGAACCTAGTATTTCAGATTTTTCCTTAGGCAAGTTTTAATCTCTAACAAGGTCATCGAGCTTAGCCTGGTTGATCAAATATGGTGTTTGAATGTACTAACTGCTTGGAAGTCTTCACCTTTGTTACAAGAACCTGAAGAAGTACTTGAATGTTCAACGTGACTTAGTGATTTAGGTACTGGAAGATCTTCCGAATGTGGTATTGGTTTTGTGACAGAAGACACCCCTGCGTATTTTATTGCGTGCTTAGATTTCTTAGAAAACCTTTTACATTTGTGAGACAAAAATAACAGTCACTCACGTGATCCTTGGGTTCTCGCCAAATCATTGAATTGACTGAATATAAATCGCAAATAAAACAAAATGAATCCGGAGAATTGACACAAAAGCGAGACATGGGAAGTTCGATAGAAGAGGGAATGTTGAGAAAGATATCGAGAGTAGAGTGACTGCGGGGAATAGGGTGAACGTTGCTTTGAATTTAAAATTTAAAAAAAGTTTAAAATAGTAACCTTTAACCGAAAAATAAATAAAAAAATGTTCAAATATTTTATTAAAAGTGATTATTACTATTTCATAGATGTCGGTTATAAATAAGTAAATACTTATGCTTTAGGAACCAGCATATAAAAGTACCGTCATTTTTGACGGGTTACAGCTAGTTCTTAATATTAAAGGACTTTCAAATACACAGCCTGTTTTTAAGTTTGGACAATTGTTAAATTATATTTAGTATCCATATCCCATACGCTTAAGAGATGCAAAAATAATAGTTACACGGTGAGTTAAAATATTGACATGATTTTTATATTTTTTAATGACATTTACAAAAAAAATTTTTCAAGCTGACAAATAAAATCTTTTTCCAAACAATTCTATTGTATAAAGCAATGATACCCAAAACGTGAAAATTTTCCTATGAAAATATTATTAATACACTTGGGCCTTGTGTAACATGGTTTTAAATAACACTATTTTATATAACACGAATGAATAAATTGGCATATTTTTTGTGCAACACGCTTTTTATAACACGTTTTCAGAAAAATAAATGAATTAAATAATGTTTGATTTGTAGATTGCGTCCATGACAGAACATACCATGAGTCATGAGGATCTCACTCAGCATGTTGAGACTTGTCAATTTCGTTTCAATTAATCGAAACTTTGAATAAAACTACCACAATTAATGACTCAGAAAGCAGTTGCAGCGAGGTAGCTACATGTTTCACATTAAAAACTATAAATGAGGGCTTGGAATTGGCTATTAAATTAGAAAAAAAATATTGAAAAGGATCCTATAATCGAAAGAAGTTCGAAATTCAAGAGATTTTGGAACCTTATAAGGAAATACGTAATGGTTTATACGCTAAAAGCAGACAATCGCTTATTACCGATTTTTGAAGGCTAAAAACACAAGAAATTCAGAGCCCTCCTCCGATGATGGAACTCACAACTGATGTCGAAAAAGAGTAAAAATTAAGAATTATTCTAAGTGATAGCAATGATGAATGCTGCATTATATTTATTTATTTATATTAGGTCCTTACATATGAAATTGGTGTTTTGCCGTACTGGCAAATTTGATCTCAAATATCTTCTCTTTGGTTAGGAATTCCAAATCCAAATTTATACAGCTATTTACTCATGTATTTGTGTTTTGAAAATTATAATTCATTTGTTTTTTCCTCAATTGTTTTTTTCTTTGCGTCACTCAGTTTACAAAATGAAAAACTTGAAATATCACGTTATTTACGAGTGCGAGTTCCACCGTGGCACCAGTGCTGCAGAAACGGCTCGAAGGATTAATGATGTGTATGGCGACGGTGCCGCAAAAGAAAACACAGTGCGTTTTTGGTTCCAACGTTTTCGTTCTGGAAATTTCGACCTGCAGAACAAGCCCCGTGGACGGCCGGAGACCAAAGTTGATAATGAAGAATTGAAGGCTATTGTGGAAGCGGATCCATCGCAAACCACATCCGAGTTAGCTGCAGGCTGCGGTGTTAGTGATAAAACTGTTTTAATCCACTTGAAGCAAATTGGTAAGGTAAAAAAGCTTGAAAGGTGGGTACCTCACGAATTGAGTGAAGCAAATCAACAAACGCGCGTTGACTGCTGCGTTGCATTACTCAACTGGCACAATAATGAAGGGATTTTAAATCTTAAATCTGGCCAGACGATTACGGCAGATGTCTATTGTCAGCAACTGCAAACCATGATGGAAAAGCTAGCTGCTAAACAACCGAGGCTGGTTAATCGCTCTAGGCCACTGCTGCTTCATGATAACGCTAGACCACACACTGCACAACAGACGGCTACCAAATTAGAGGAGCTTCAATTGGAATGTCTAAGACATCCACCGTACTCTCCGGACCTTGCCCCAACAGATTACCATTTTTTTCGAAATTTGGATAACTCCTTGCAAAGGAAAAAATTCAACTCCGATGGGGCAGTCCAAACCGCCTTCAAAGATTTTATTGATTCCCGTCCGAATGGTTTTTTTAGTAAAGGGATCGATGAACTACCTATGAGATGGCAAAAGTGCATAGATAGCAATGGTACATACTTTGATTAAATAAAAATATTATTATTAAAAAAAATCGGCTTTATGTTCCTCCCATACTAAACGTCAATTTCATATGTAAGGACCTAATATATGGCTTTTTACATCAATAAACTTAATATGAACATATTAAAAAAGAAGAAAAAAGAGAAGACTAAACAAAAAAAGAATAATTAAGAAGTCTATACAAATATCCATCTATAAAATACATGATTACGATTATAATAAATTATATTATATGTGTTATTAAAGTTTTTTTCAATAAATATGTAAATTTATATATTTTTATTTAAAAAATAAAATACATATTCATATAAACTATTTTGATTTTTTTTTGGAACGCAAACCCTAATTTTGTATGAACTTCAAATCCTGTATAACACGGATTTGTATTGCACGAGGTTTTTGTGGAACCATATGACTGTGTTATACGAGGCCCGAGTGTATTATTCTTTTATAAAATATTACTTGGGCCAACAAAATTTGAATGGTATTTAATGTTTACGTAGGCTGTTCTGGAGTGAAAAATTAAGGATAATTAAAAAAACTATAAGTAACATAAGGTTTACCTTGAGACAGACCAAAATTTTGACTTGGCACCGGAAACTGAAAAAGTTTGAGAACCGCTACTATAAAGGATGCTTTCCTTTCACTATACAGGGTTATTTGGAAAACATTAATAACATCGCAGGACTATATTCCTGCCGTGATTATGAGTCGAAAATTTTCAAGCTATCATGACCTAATATCAATAGTTACGGAGATATGCGACATCAAAGTTTGCATTTTTTTTTCAATATTTCTGACTTGTTTTTTGTAAAATGTTGGACTATCATTACAATAACTAATATCAATTACGAAAAATTCATCAGTTTCAATAAAAGTCAAATAAAACGACAAAAACCCTGAAATAATTTCAATTGGAATGTTTTCCAATTGGAATTCAGAGGTTTTTATTATTTTATTTGACTTGTATTAAAGGGAATGAATTCTTCATATTCAATATAAGTTATTGTATGATAGTCCAACATTTTACAAAAAAGAAGTCAGAAATATTGAAAAAAAAATGCTAACTTTGATGTCGCATATCTCCATAACTATTGATATTAGGTCATAATAGCTTGAACATTTTCGATTTATAATCAAATTTATTTCAATGTAATGATTGTATGCCACTACTACGCTGACTGACGTGTTCCAGAATACTTTTGAAACAGTATTTTTATGTGGTCTTTGTTGCTATCAAAATGCTACATGCCATTAGTCATAAAATATGCAGGTCTTTTAAGATGGGTTTAATATGGCGACATTATCATGATCAAACTTAAATTACTGTTCACTTGAATTATGCACTGTTAATTAACAAGGCATATACAGTCGAACTCGGTTATAAGGAACGCGACAGGACCAACTAAATTTACTCCGTATAGCCGGGACTCCGGGATTCACTTTTTTCACAAATTTTTTTGATTGTGTGATGTTATTTTCAAGAGCAGCTAAATAAACATCCTTTCATCCGTCCGAGACGATTGTGAAAACTTTTTACAGACTTTTTGATGCCGATAATTTCGACTTTTTCGCGAACCTAGAGACACTTTCGTTTGATAGTGAACATGTTTCCGATTGAACGATTCGCGTTTAAGTGATTAGGCTTTTAAATGCTAATACAGTTAACTGCAAAAATAAACTACCATCATAAACATTTTGGAAACCCCCAATAATGGGAGTTATATGACCAGTATTCTCGACCTTCTGTAAACTATTGCTTGCCTGCGCACGTGGGATTTTCGGACACAAGTTTGTGTACATCATAAAATGAACCCTAATTAAGTGCGAGCCGCTTTATAAGCAAAGTGAAAAAATTCATTGTTACGAGTACGTATTTGTCTTTTTTTCTGTAACCCAAGCAAATATGTTTGCAGAGTTTCTAAAATTTGCTCCGTATACATATCCGGGCACCGCGCTCCTTACAGCCGAGATCGATTGTATGGGAATATGCGTAAATCAAAATGAATTCACAGTTTTTCTCTTTATAGCTGGGATCTCCTTATATCCGAGCTCGTTATAACCGAGTTCGACTGTATTTAAATAATGTAAATATTAAAGGTATATATATAAACCAGTACAATTCTTTTTATTTCAGGGTTTACAGCGTTTGGTGTTGCGAGAGTTTGCGACCTTCCTCCTTTCAAGGATAAATTTTAATCAATTGGTATGATAATTAAATAACTTTCAAGATATTAAGTTTTGATCTGGATCTGCCATGGTCACAAAATTCTTTAAATAAATGTTAATTTTTTCATAATACAAACATATTTTATTTTAACCCTGTCAGCGCTCAATAAATAACTCATCATGCCATTCCTTATATTAAGAGTTTCGTATTCCCATATATGGAGGATTGTATGTTTAACGTGTACCTATGTATTTAATTTGAAAAAATACATGCGATTTACACATTAAGATTTTTAAATAACATCTTGAACAAATGTGCGCTGGAGAATGTTGCATAACTTGTACTATATTGCACTGGAGCATATTATCACTATGAGATGTGATCAAAAAGTATGGTGAGTGAATTTTTAAAGCAATAACTGCTTACGCTACATTGATATGAAGTATCGATTCCGGTAAGCTGTTCCTTTGATATCAATAGTGACAAGTAAGAATAAGTTGCGATCTATTAAGCCACTTCCAGAGCCTGGAGAATAAGGTCATGTTTACCGTGTCTGTCGCGCATGGATTTCTAACAAAGCGTTAACATTAAGTTTTATTTCAAGTTGCAAGAAAGTGCTAAAGAAGCTCATAAAATGTTAAAAACAGTGTATGGCGATAATGTGATTACCATGAAAACTGTTTACAAATAGTATGAGTGATTTAAAAGCGGAAATGAGTATGTTCAAGACCAGCAAAGGTTGGGACGTCCTTCGACCTCAGAAACAGAGGAAAGCGTGCAAGTCTCAAAAATGATTCGCTCAAACAGGTGATTGACAATTCGAGAACTTGCCGAAGAACTGAACACCTTATATGAGTCTGTGCAAAACATTCCAATCATGGAATCACCATTGGGATGAATGCATCGGTAGCCAAGGTGAGTACTTTGAAGAAGATTAAGTCAAATTTGTCATAATCTTATTTCATCGTTTGTAATTACATTATTAACTGTATTTTTTTATCACACCTCCTATATTCGTGTCAAAGCACTATCATGTGGCTTTGGTTTTCAGTATGTGTCGTTTTGTCCAAGTGTACACAACAGATTCTTTTTAGCATTAGATATGTCAATTACGTACTAATAAAACAGATTTGCGTGAAGTTTTACGTTGAGTTGTGTTACTTAATGAAGATCCATGTCAAATGGAAGATAAACTGGCAGAATCATTGAGAGTTGATCATTCAACCTTTTCTAGAATACTTACATGCACTGACGATGATTCAAAAGCAAGGAAAATGGGTCCATACGAACTGAAGCCAAGAGACGTGGAAAGGCGATTTTTTATTTATGAATAGCTACTCTAACAGCAGAATCAAAAAGGTTTTCTTCATTGTATTGTCACTGGCGATGAAAAGTGGATACACTAAGACAATCCCAAGTGTACAAAATAATGGGGTAAGCCCGGCCATGCGCCAACATCGACGGCGAAGCCGAATACAGGTGTTGTGTGCCACGAGCTACTCATACTGTTGATACTTGGAAACACTGAAATGGGAAGTCTAGTCCTACCTGCTGTATTCTCCAGACATCGCTTCTTCTGAACACCACTTTTTACGATCGATGACTCATGGTCGAGCCGAGCAACACTTCACTTTATATGAAAATACCAAAAAATAAGTTGATTCGTGAATATCCTCAAAAGACGATTTGTTTTTCGAACGTGGTATCCATATCTGCCAAAAATGAAAAAGTAGTGACTAGCGATGGACTATATGTACTTCGAATGATCAACTTATAACCACTGTTTAAAAATAATGCTGTAATTTTATAAGAAAATCCCTCAAAATTAATGCACATTCCTATTAGTTTAATATCTACCATAATGAGGGCCAGTTGCATCAACCTGGTTAATAGTAATCTTTCATTTAAAGCATGGATTTTGTCATGCGTTTAATTTGGATTTTATCGTGATAATTTTGTATTAAAAAATGGACTACGTGACAAAACAAAACAAAATCATTTTTTAACGGCCAAATCTTTTTAAATCTGCGACATATTACATTTCTAAAAATGCAATTTTACTGGACAAAACCAGTTAAAACCGGTTTACACCAGCCAACGTATCTAGGTCAAACGACACTTGATCATAACTTCATGTTGGAACTATAAAAATAATCTTTTGTATAAAGTGATTTGTCATTAGTGTCCTTATTGAGTGATTGATGTAATATCAATTAAAAGAACTGTGAAAATTGTGGGAACCTGTACTCCAAATTTTGATTGAATATTGATTTATCCACCATCACCACATCAGAATAAGACCCAAAATCTACCCTGGTCATTTGGGTCTTCACCTTGAAGAAACTACAGAAGTGTCCAGGTATCTAATCATATAAGTGACCTAATATCTGAGAACTTCGTCCAGCCAAAACGGTGAATTTTCATATTTGTTGATTTTTGACCAGAGGCATAGCCAAATTTTCGTTCTGTGAGATGATACTTTTTTCATATACTGCTGCATTTCAATAAGTGTTCTTCGTAAAAATAATCAACCAAAAACATAAATTCATGTACCCCCATTGACTACATATTTGCATTTTATTTCTGTTTATCTGTATATTGTCTTAAATTTCATGTATATCATGAAAGGAATATAATTTTTATATGGAGTAATTTTTGTACTTGAATCAATTTGATATCGAAGTTTCTGGAGTCATTTTTGAGTTGGATTTTGTTAATTGTAATCACTTGTGTATTATTATTAATTTTATGTGTTTTACCTTTTTGAGATATTAATTATATTTAAATGTTTACCGCCCTTTTTTTTTTAACTCTTAAATTCTGCAATAAACAGTCAATTGTTTTAACTATTTCCGTGTTTCATTACTGGCCGCTCCGATTGATTTTTTTAAATTAAAAAGACCTGTAAAAAAAACCCTGAGACTAAAGTGTACTTGTTCTTTGCTGAGTCTACCCAAAGGTAAGTTAAGAGAACCTTGGAAGGTCTGTTCTCTACATAATATAAAATGTACAATATATTGTTACAATTTTTAGGAAAATGGGTTCTTTGATTGGTGAAAAAAGCAAAAATCTATGCTTTAAATGAAAGATTACTATAAAATAAGTTGATACAACCAGCCCTAAGTGTCATTAACGCTTTGAATCCTATAAGCCGGTAAATAAGCAATACATATATCCCACGAGCCGGTTTAACGGTCTCGACATTTACCCTATGGGCCGGTAGTGTACAGCACAAGGAAAAAAATAGTGGGTCAATGATTTGTCTCATGTTACGATTAGCGAGTGTAAGTGGGGGGCGATGAAGGGAGCGAGGGGGGCGGTGGAGGGACTGTGGGAGTGAACTTGTCGCATACACTCAAGTCCGCTTCAGATATGTATAATACCCTGTTTTACAATATTTACGAAGACGTGTTTTCAAAACACCAGTAATTTATACGATTCTAATTTGTTTAGTCTCCATTAGTCTCCATGTGCAGTAGAAGCGTCGGCAATATTTTGAATGTTTCTATTTTGTGTTTTTAAAATGCTAAGCAATTTTAACTTCATTCAGAATTAGCCAATACTGTAACACATTTGAATTTGACTAAGAGATGACATTATAAATCATCTACAAATTCTACTAATCGATAAGCTCACTTCAAGGCATATCAATCTTTACGCCAGCAAATAGATTTTTTTACCATATACATAACTACATTTTAATGTTTGATTAATGTGGAACTAAGTGGGTCTTTCTTGAGTATATAAAAACTGATTTTACGAAAAAGACATTTAATCACTTTAAAAATTGTACATATATTTTTCAATTCACTCACATGATTTTATTACAAAAAGCTTCATGCAATATCTTTTAAAAACCTACTTTTCCAAGAGATGTGTCAGTACGAGGATCTGCTGTAATTTTCTGAACAGCCACCAAAGCTTCGTTGATGGATGTCTGTAGAGATCTTAATTCGGAAATAAAGAGCAAGTTCATCACATCAGGTGGACCCTGAACCGTTTCTACATGCTGTGTATGAGAAGCGGGATGAGGTGCACTCTTAAGAACAGTTGCTAGGGCACTTAACCGAACTCTCGAATCCGGGTGGGGTCCCACCAAACCCATTGAAGCTAGCTCGGCAACACCAGTGGTAAATGCATCACTTGTAACTGTAATTAAAGGAATAAAACTTGTAACTGTAATTAAGGAATAACATCAAGTTAACAGAGAAAAATACATTTTAGTATTCAATTATTCAGAGATGATGAAAAATTATCCAATAAAAAACAATTCTGTACTAAGCACTTTTTCAAACATTTTTGTTTTATTTTAATGGTAACAGTTTAGCAAAAAACATAGATTTTAATGAAAATGCAAAAATCTATGCTTTTTTACTCCCTTTCTTTTAACTCGTGGCGTCTGATTGCTTGCTTGTCTGACGAAAAAACTTTGGATCGATTTTTAACCCTTTTCCCGTGATCCAATCGAGCTGAAACTTTGCAAGCAGACTCGTGGCGACGATCAAGAAGATCTATCAAATTTTCGTTAAAAAAAATTAATAATTATAGTATAATTTTGGATTTTTCAAATTTTTAATGGTTTTTTCATACAACTCAGTAAGTTGTATGAAAATACTCCGACGCATCTGGTAGACACGAAACCCGAAAATGAGAAAGGGAGTATTGTAAAAACTTGGTTTTTACAGGTTAGTTTTTTATTAATTCTTGCTTCTGACCAACCAATCCTACGATGTTTTTTAAAACTAAAATTTAAACGGTATGACAAAATATTTTATTACTTTGGTTGTATACTTACAATCTAAGTTATCGAGAGGGTTGCTGGAGATAACATTTGGAACACTGGTTTTTTTCGATACTTCTTTTATGGCAGTGTTGTATTTAACAGCTGAAAAATGTTTTACTTAATTATGAAAACAATATAAGTTAACTGAAATTTGTGGAAATATTCAGACCAGATTGGCGACTAAAATTTGGTTAATTATTAGGTCCTTACATGTGAAATTGGCGTTTAGTATGGGAGGAACATAAAGCCGATTTTTTTTATTATAATATATTTATTTGATCAAAGTATGTACCATTGCTATCTATGCACTTTTGCCATCTCATAGGTAGTTCATCGATCCCTTTACTAAAAAAACCATTCGGACGGGAATCAATAAAATCTTTGAAGGCGGTTTGGACTGCCCCATCGGAGTTGAATTTTTCCTTTGAAAGAAGTTATCCAAATTTCGAAAAAAATGGTAATCTGTTGGGGCAAGGTCCGGAGAGTACGGTGGATGTCTTAGACATTCCAATTGAAGCTCCTCTAATTTGGTAGCCGTCTGTTGTGCAGTGTGTGGTCTAGCGTTATCATGAAGCAGCAGTGGCCTAGAGCGATTAACCAGCCTCGGTTGTTTAGCAGCTAGCTTTTCCATCATGGTTTGCAGTTGCTGACAATAGACATCTGCCGTAATCGTCTGGCCAGATTTAAGAAAGCTGTAGTGAACGACACCAGCACTAGTCCACCAAACGCTCACAAGTAACTTTTTTGGAGTCAATTTTCGCTTGGGGCATGGTTTGGCTGGTTCGGCAGGGTTCAGCCATTGCGATGAGCGCTTCCGATTATCGTACAGGATCCACTTTTCATCACAGGTAATGATTCGATTTAAAATCCCTTCATTATTGTGCCGGTTGAGTAATGCAACGCAGCAGTCAACGCGCGTTTGTTGATTTGCTTCACTCAATTCGTGAGGTACCCACCTTTCAAGCTTTTTCACCTTACCAATTTGCTCCAAGTGGATTAAAACAGTTTTATCACTAACACCGCAGCCTGCAGCTAACTCGGATGTGGTTTGCGATGGATCCGCTTCCACAATAGCCTTCAATTCTTCATTATCCACTTTGGTCTCCGGCCATCCACGGGGCTTGTTCTGCAGGTCGAAATTTCCAGAACTAAAACGTTGGAACCAAAAACGCACTGTGTTTTCTTTTGCGGCACCGTCGCCATATACATCATTAATCCTTCGAGCCGTTTCTGCAGCACTGGTGCCACGGTGGAACTCGTACTCGTAAATAACGCGATATTTCAAGTTTTTCATTTTGTAAACTGAGTGACGCAAAGTAAAAAACAATCGAGGAAAAAACAAATGAATTATAATTTTCAAAACACAAATACATGAGTAAATAGCTGTATAAATTTGGATTTGGAATTCCTAACCAAAGAGAAGATATTTGAGATAAAATTTGCCAGTACGGCAAAACGCCAATTTCATATGTAAGGACCTAATATTAGGATGGTATATTGTGTTTGTGAATATTTGAGACATTACGGAAAATTTTATATTATTTTATTCATTATTATTGGTACACTTTTGAGAAAAACTGATAGCTGTCCTTGCATCAAAAAGGGAATATTTGGCCTTTCATATCTTTGAATGAATCATACTTTACTAAATAATTTCAATTAATATTATTTTAGTGTTTTCCTCTGCTTCTTTTAAGCAATGAAAATAGTGAAAACTACAGAATTTGGTAATCCGAGGTCAGCAGTAGCTCTGTCACTGCAGCTAAATCTGCCTTTTTACTCCCATTCTTTTACCTCATAGCGTCTGCTTGCCTGCTGAAATTTTTTTGGATCAATTTTTAACCCTTTTCCCGTGATCCAATAGAGATGAAACATTGCAGGCAGACTCGTGGCGACGATAAAAATGATCTAACAAATTTTCGTTTAATTTTTTAAAATTATTATAGTATCATTTTGGATTTCTCGAAATTTTAAGTTTTTAAAAAATTGGAAACCATACAAATGAGAAAGGAGCCCGACGCGTGGAGAAGGCGCGAAACCTGTTTCAACTAGTCTGACTCAAGCAATGTGTCCGATCAGACGATTTCGCCGACGCCGTGCCCCCTTACACCAATTACTACGTTTTCAATATTCTATAAGTTTTAAGGATAATAATATACATGGAATAGATTTTCCACATGAACTTAAAGCAAGAGGAATATGTTGATAGAATATCAAATTGGAAACAATATAAATGAGAAAGGGAGTATAATAAAAAGTTTGTTTTTATGGGTTAGTTTTTTGTTCATTATATTTAGTACATGAATCAAAAAATATTCTTCCAATCTGCCTACATTAATTGCTTTTTATAACTTACAACATGCTGTGAAATTCGCATGAGCGTGTGACTGGTGCAAATATTAAATTATTTTCACTGTGATGACCCAAAATTAGTCTAAGAATTTTTATGACCTATCTTGCTAATTAATATTCATATAATTATACATTAACATATTAATAAGATCATTTATGGAGCTGTCCTATATGACGGAATATAAATTAGGCTTGGCAGGTATCGATTTTGTGGTGATGATGTCAGACCAAACACATGGGTATACTAATCAATAGAAAATGATTGGCAACAAATACATATATTTAATAATGAGCGTACCGTTGTCTGCGTACTCCAGTCGGACAGCAAAAGAAGCTAGCCATGTCAGCTGCTCGCAAGGAGTTTCTTTTATCACAGGGCTGCCCAAGTCTTTCTGGTATGTATCAAAGGCATTTACCCAATCGGGATCATTTAACTGTCTTAGACCTTCGCGTTCCTCTATTTTGTAATGTCGTATTTTCTGGTCTTCCAACCAAAGAACACAGCTACGGAACTCAGTTTCATCTGAAAAATACATAGCTTCAATAAGGCACCCGGAAAACCGGCGAACCGGAATTGAGGAGAAATATGTATTTAAATGGCCTACCATGGACGTTAAATTCATCAGGGTTTGGATGATTTAATGCCGCTAATTTTCTTTTCAGCATATTTAAGGATAAATTTATACTTCAAATATAACTGACTACGAAAACCGCAAACAGATCAGTGCCAAAATGACAGCTTGCAAAACCATAGACGAGCAAGACGCAGAAAGTCATAGATGTTCTTCTTCTTCTTTTTTCTGGCGTTTTACCCAGTTTATAGTCCGTCTAACTTATCTGAAGAATGGCCAAATTTGGAACTAACGACGCCATCTTGGATTATCTACAGCTGACAGACCTTTGTTTACAGAGGGGTTCACGACTGTTTCGATAGTTCTTTAAGAAAATTTTAGATTGTCACCATGCCAAAACCATTAAAAGCGGTGTTCGGGAAATAATCTTGAAAATGCACACGTTTTTTGAAGAGGAACAACGTCTAAAAGCCCCAATTATACCGTTTGATTTTGTTCATAGACTTATTGCCGCCACTTCAGGTTAGTGCTGCCATGCAGTTATAATGATTTTCCCATACTTAGTTTTTTATTTTACTATTATACAATTTCTTCAGGTATTTCTGAATCGGCAATTTACAAAATAGTTAAAGAAGGTAAAGTGGCCGTGGAAATGGGCATTAAAATATCTACACCCGGAAAAAAAAGAACAAGGATAAGTGGAAAAATTGAATTAGAAGCCGTAAGATGAGAAAAGTTTTAGAACATATTTTATTCGATAATTTTTTTACATAGAATTTTTATTATTTATACTTTTTATTACATAATTCATTAACGAGTTCATTTGTATGAACATCTTTTTTCAAAAATAAACTTTTTTATTTATGCACATTAAAGACTGGTTGCATCAACTTACTTTATAGCAATAGTTCATTTAAAGCATAGATTTTTACGAGAGCGAGTTGTTTGATCGGTGGAAAATGCAAAATATCTATGCTTTGAACGAAAGATTACTATTAACCAAGTTGATACAACGGCCCTAAACCGATTGATATCCTTAGGTGTTACTGAGTTAAACATGGTGGTCATGATCATTAGGTATGAGACACCGAATAAAACCGGCGCCACACTGCGCGGATCTTGCGCCGCGTCTCTTCTGTCGTGGAACATCGCTACATTTTTTTCCATACAATATGCGCTTATTAAACACACTACCCGGATGATCGGTCGATCTATTTGCTTTGCCGATTTGGCGCAACGGAAAAAACGCGGCGGAAGATCTGCGTAATGTGGCGCCGGCCTAAAATAATTATTATTGTTTGTTTTTTTTTCCTGAAAATTGTATTTTTCTTTGATTTTGAAAAAACGTCATTTTGTGACGTTGAGTATTTTACAAATGTATATTTTGATAAATTTATTTGTACGTTAGTTTACATTTTTTGTTTTTTATCGTGTCGTATACTGCTTAATAACTTGTTTAAGAAAAAACGAATTTGCATAAAATTCCCTACAAATGAGATCATTTTTAGACTATGGGCAGTACCACAACGATCGGGACGCCCTCCTTTATTCTCCAGATAAGTTGGACGGACTATAACCTATTATATGCTATTATATTATCTTACCTATGGTTTGACCATATGTTATCTACGGGTTTGACGTGTGTGGGGTGTTCTTGCCACTAAATGAGTATATTTCCATGTTTCTTCATTGAGAACGGGTGTGAGTGCGTGTTTTTTCTTTATTTTTAAAATTGAAATTGAAAACGATTCATTTTATTTGAATGTGGGATAAATATTTATATCTTACGTAGCTTTAAGGGTACGCGCGCACTACCGTTTTTTCGCCGCGCGGCGAAAAAACTTGCGACATTTTGACGCGCGGCGAAAACAGCATGCGCGCGCACTACGGTATAATCAGGTATAATGCCGCTGATCATTTGAACGACGGGCAGTTCTTTAAAATATTTGGTGAACTTAACGATTACCCCGAAATATTCTTCCAATATTATCGAATGAATAGAAAATGTTTTTATAAACTTTTAAAACGAGTTGGACCTTCTATCACGTATAAAAATACTCCATTCAGAAATGCTAATGTTTCTTTCACTATATTCTTTGAAGTAATATCATACAATGGTGGTCTTCTCTCAACTTTCGTAATTAGCATTTTAATATTAAAATTTTCATCCAGATCAGCAGAATTATTGCTTGTAGCCATTGTTCTTTCACGTAAAATATTATGTGGTACAGCGGGTCTCGTCTGTCTGGTACAGACAGCCAACTCTATGTTAGCGCCCGGTACAGGTATACCATCAGGCGTATCGAGTCCGTCAACAACAGCACGGACCTAGTCCGTTTAATGTGAAATAATTCTCCTGACCACAATGTCAGCTCTCGTACGGGTTTGTAAAGCACACATACACGTACGAACCATCGCTTTCAAAGGCGATTCAAAATTTATTTTAAGAAAAATAAATTCACATACACACGGAACGACGGAACTCGTCCGTTCCACATGCCGTTCCCGGCCACCACCGCTTTTGGAAAAGCGGGTCATCCTCTTTATTACATAAAAAATGTGACAAAAGGTCCATCAAAATATGAATATTACATAACACATTATGTCAATATTCCAATATTTCTAGGCAGCAATACAATATTATAACACTATTGCAACATAATAAATATCACAATATTATTAAGTCCCAACATGTCACATTATTTTCAATTTCATTTTATTTAAAATAAAACTTCATCAGTATTCTCGCGCCATTTCACGACGCCTCCTTGGGAAGATGCTGACGCCATCACCCATAAGTCACTTATTAATCACTTGAATCACGTCGGGGTTACCAATTGTGACTTCTTAGGAGGAATATGCTACTAAATAAAGGACCCAAGTGAATTACTGAACTTTATTAGCTTTGTTTGACTTAGGCTCGGTTGCGCCAGCAGAAGTAAATTTGGTTCGAGTAACATTGACCCGAGTAACTTTTTTTACCCTCAGATCAGAGTAAACTCGATTTCGGGTTGCACAAACAGCTTTTTTACCGCTGTCAAACCAATCATAAGGCTAATAGGGTGCCAAGCGGAATAAACCTCAAATACCGCATTTGTCTATGGAATTTGATTTATTTCAGTTTTTCACCACTGGCAATACGTACTTTTGCGGTTCAAAACCAGTTCAAACAAACCACTTTATTCTATAAAACAAACCAAACAAACGTCAAACCATCGCTAAAATAACGCGAAATTAAAAGATTCATTTTAATATTTACAAATTTCAATACGAAAATGACAGCGACAAAATTCAAATGACAAGTACCTATATGGATAAATGTCACATTTTCAAATCAGCTGTGAGAGGACGGCCATTTTTTTTACCAACGTTTTTACCTTTACCCATCTATCTTGGAGAGTAAAAAAAAGTTACTCAGATGTATGTACTTCGGTGAGTTAAATATTTTTACCATAGATGGCGCAACCCGTTTTAGTAAAAAACGTTACTCATGTAACTTTTTTACTAAAACTTTACCTTTACTTTAGATGGCGCAACCGGGCCTTATAATATGTACAAAGAAATGAGAGAATAATCATCACTGTCACTAGCTGTGTATTTGTATTGGCGCGCTCTCTGTCTTGTTGGCTATATGGCTATACTTCTTGTTAGGGATGGGTAAAAAATTATATAGGTATTTATCGTTGATATATTTTTTTGCGATACATCGAATATCGATATTTTTTTCTCGGCGACCTTTTTAGTTTTGGTCATGTTTTTTGGTTACCTTTTTCATTTTTTCTGGCAACTTTCTTTTGGCTACCTTTTTCATCTTTTTTTGGATATCTTTTTAATTTTTTTTTCTGGCGACCTTTTTTGGTCATCGATATTTTTTCTCGGGTAATCGATATATTTTTTCCGGTGACATTTTTTTTTGGTCGCCAAAAGCTTATTCCCCTTACATTTTTGAGAAAGTAATATCGATAAATATCGATATATTTTTCGCAATGTTTATCGATTATTTTCGATACTTTTTTAAAATATCGATTCGATATATATCGATATTTTTTTTCATTTACCCATCCCTACTTCTTAAGGGATGCGACGGAAGAAAAGGATCCGCCATAATATCATTGGACGAGAGCCATCTCGCGATTTGTTTAATAAGCTTTGAGTTTATTTTAGTACGAACGCGAAAGGTAAAAGAAAAGTGGTTTAAATATATGATGGCTGAAATTTATTTAGGAAGGTGTTGACAGAGGGCGTTGTTTACACCATTTTATATATTATAAGCTAAAACGGGATTTTTTCAAATAAATTATTATAATCATCAATGAATTATTTTTATCATCAGATAATAAATAAACACTCTCTGATCCTGCTACTACAAATATCGTAACGTATTTTAACATATAATTATAGGTATGTATAGATAATAACTCAAAAAGATAAAATAAAAGGTACCTAGGTTAGGTTATTAGGTTTGGTTAGGTCAGGTTATTAGGTTTGGTTAGGTTGGGTTATTAGGTTTGGTTAGGTTAGGTTAGGTTAGGTTTGGTTAGGTTAGGTTATTAGGTTTGGTTATGTTACTAGGCTTGGTTAGGTTAGGTTTTTAGGTTTGGTTCGATTAGGTTATTAGGTTTGGTTAGTTTCCATTTTTATCACAAAATTGGCCTTTTCCTATCGGATACGTCATCCAGCTTATCTTCGTTTTTTATAAAAATTTGACCCTTTCCCTACCGGATACACCATCTTTTGTTTTTATTAATAAATGATTTTTTATAAATATTTTTTAAACGAAATCAAATAATTTATAGATATTTATTTATTTTTTCTATATTTGACCGTTTTCGTAAATAATTGGTGCTGCCGTGAAAAATAAAATTTATAGTTATACCAATTTTCAAATCTGGAGATCAGGAGGAAATAAAAAATTATAGACCAATATCGCTTACATCAAACATAGCAAAGATCTTTGAAAAAGTTGTTAAAAAACAACTTAATAGCTATATCCAAAGCAAAAATATATTAAATCCGCAACAATTTGGCTTTAGAGATAATTTAGGCACTTAGGATGCAATTGCCAAACTAACATCTATTATTTATCATACTCTCGGTAGTGGAGAAAAATGTCTGGGAATTTTTGTGTACTTGAGAAAGGCATTTGATAGCATATCACATTCAAAACTTGTTTCAAAATTAAAACAAATAGGAATAAGCGGAATGGTATTATCCTGGTTCCAGAGTTATCTTAAAGAACGAAGCCAGATGGTGAGAATCGGACGTAAGCTAAGTGGATCACTAACTGCATCTTTTAGTATTCCGCAGGGAACAGTCCAATACTATTTATAATTTATGTTAACAACATGTTCAAATTACCTTTAAAATGAGAAATTGTGTCTTATGCAGATGATACTGCATTAATTATAAATCAGAATCAAATCAAACAGAGCTGCTAACATTTTGAAATCATGGTTTGACAAAAACTTTTTGTCTTTAAATGCTGAAAAAACTAACTAATATATCCCTTTTCTATTACCAAAAAGGATTCACCTGAACATATTCATATAAAGATCCACTCCAATCAATGGAATGATAACAAAAATTGTAATAATGAAAATTGTCTGTTTTTGTCTGGTAAGAGCAGTATCAAATACTTGGGTGTCATAATTGACAGCAATTTAAAATGGAAAGAGCAAATATGTTCCACAGTCACTAGGATGAGAAAGCTCATATACCTATTCATAAAGCTACGAAATATCTTATCAATAAACATGCTTAAGATGGTATACTTTGCGTTTGCCCAGTCCATACTGCAGTATGGTATAGTTGGCTGGGGTGGAAGTCTAATATACTACCAGTGGAAATAGTTCAGAGAGTAATTATCAAAGTGATTTTGAGGAAACCCTCAATATACCCAACAAGGGAACTTTTCAACATTTTTAACGTCCCAAATATTAATCAAATCTATAAAAAATTTGTGATACTTCAAATACACAAAATGTATATCAATAATAGAACATTTGGATGTTTTAGTAATAGACCGAGATCAGCTGGAAATATTTTGATACCTAGATGTAATACTAGCACAGCCCAACACCATTTCTCTTATCAAGGAATATCATTCTTTAATGCTCTTCCCAATGAAATGAAGACGGAAAAAAATTATAGAAAATTCAAGACTAAATTGAAAAATCTTCTACAAAAAACCATCACAATAACGCAATGAAAAAATCTTATCAAAAACAATCTATATATACTTTTAACTGTTATTAGAATACCTTCTTAATTATTAATTTTTATAACTTAATTTATTGTATCCTTGTGTATACCTTATCTACTTATTCTAATGTCTCACATTTTTGTATTCTTGTATTGTTTATGTCTTACTTACCTAATTTAATGCCTTAATTTTTATAACTTAATCTAATGTTTCTTTTTCTATATCTTACTTATTTAATCTAATGTCTTACACTAACGATTTCATTACTAATAGATACATACATGTATGACAATGCCCCCACTTGTAAACACGAGAATAAATTCTCATTTAAAAGTGGGTAAGCGTGTAATATAAATGTGTATTAATTAAATTGAATACTCTTAAGTTTGTACATTTTACCAAATAAATAAAAAAAAATAAAAAAAAAAAAAAATTGCATAATATTTATTATTGTTTATGGCTTGCGTTTTTTCTTCTGTATTCATTTTTCTATGGTTAAGAAAGTAATAATTGTCATTCAAAACGTATGGTATAATTATCAAAATTTTAAAATGCAATATTTTATTTAATACTTATTATTTAAGTGTGAATTACTTTGAATATCGTAATCAGGACATTCAATTATACAGTGAAATAATTATTTTTATTATATGCACACCGGGAAATTTTTTATAAGGCGGCCCAGGATTTATGACCTGTATGAGCTGGCTTAAGTTATTACTTTACACAATGTACCGTTTACCAATTCCACCGTGAGTACATCCACACATTATCAAATTGTGTGTTTATGCTCTTATTTGATTATTTTTCATCATTAATTTGAAGTCAAATTAATAATGGATCCCAAGACGGTGTTACCAAACTACGGACTGCAAAAGTTACATTTATTAGTATACTATGAAGAAATTAAAAATAACAACGTTGTTTTCTTCTCACTATATGTAATACTTTAATTTACAAAGTTTTAATTTTAACGTTTTCGACGCTTACTGCGTCATCCTCAGTAATTTTTTTTTTATTACTTATAAATTTATTACTGAAGATGATGCAGTACGCGTCGAAAACGTTATAATAAAAACTTTTTTTATTAAAGTGTTATAGTGAGAAGAAAACTACGTTGTTATTTTTAATTTCTTAAAAATATATTACAATGAACTTCCACAAAGTTTGTCACGATAATTTCGAAACATTATTTACTAGTAAAATCAGATAAAATTCAGGAACTACAATTACTTTCCTACAAACCATTTTCATTTAAATAAATAAATAAAATAAATAAAGCCTTTATTCACTGACCATTTTAATAATTTTAACATAAGTAAATAGAAAATGATACACTGAAATAGTAAGATATACACACATACATGCACGCATATTATAATTATTATATATATATTATAACAAAAGTAACTTGGACAAGTCCAGTCCAGAAGTTACTTTTGTCACATACAATAACGCTCGCGGAAACCTCAAGCAAAACATATATATATATATAAATATACGTAGTAAATGTCATT
The DNA here is from genome assembly GCA_016648135.1 of Agrypnia vestita. Taxonomy (NCBI): domain Eukaryota; kingdom Metazoa; phylum Arthropoda; class Insecta; order Trichoptera; family Phryganeidae; genus Agrypnia; species Agrypnia vestita. The sequence goes on along the minus strand of JADDOH010003579.1, from coordinate 17,157 downwards.
TAAGCAGCCAGTTTGTTGGTCAGGTTGTCTCTCTGACCTCTTTTTTCTCTTCGACTCTTTTTTCCACTCGCAACCATTTTCATTTAATGTATCTTAAATATATAATAATAGAAGCCCGTGTTTCCCTACCCGCCTAGTTTTCTTCACAACCAGCCAAGACCACCTATCGCTGGTTATGGTGGTAGATAGCCCTTGGTGTCACATCGAAAATATGCGGGTTTGGTGGGGGTGGCCGAGCGTAGGTGGGAATGGATGACGAAAATGTGCTTTCTAGCACATTGTTTTGTTATAGGAAGGCCGCAAAAGGTTCAGATTGTTTCAGAATAGGCTCGCTGACTGTGTCGGTGAGTCTAGGAGGTTCCAGTAATTTATAGAAGGTTCGAGAATGCTCCAGAAAGTTCTGGAAGGAGAAGTTTCTAGAAGCTTTCAGACAGATCTATAAGGTTCCAAACTGAGTGGCAGAGTGTGTCGGTGAGTCTAGAGGTTCCAGTAATTTCTAGAAGGTTCGGGAATGCTCCAGAAAGTTCTGGAAGAAGAAATTTCTAGAAGCTTTCAGACAGATCTATAAGGTTCCAAACTGAGTGGCAGAGTGTGTCGGTGAGTCTAGAGGTTCCAGAAAGAATTATAATGTCTTCGATAATGAATGCACAAGCGAGACATCAGCAATTCACGCCGAAGCATTACACCCCAACGTATTGCTGAAAAAAAGTCCAGCTACGGTGCGCTAACACATCTGTTGATATTTTGGCAAGGCGAAGACGATCCAGCAGAGCAATCCAATCACAGGTGTCGAAACCAACAAAAAGAGACGTCAACGCAATTCTATGCTCACCGATTTATGGTTCCGGGCGAAACCGGGCCAACCAGCTAGTTATTTGTATAGTATATTTGTGTGTCAATATTTGAGTTTTATTACGCCAACCGCTTAAGTTGCGTACTTTGTTACATTATTCGTATAACATGCAGATAATAACAATAAAAAATATTTACGGGTGATATTTTTCACGGAAGTTCAGTATACAATATTCTTGATCAATTCCTAATAAACACAAGTTCGATATGATGTACGAAGGTAACGAGATTTCTATTAGATGAACTACAATGTGCAGTGTCTGGCTTTGTTAGATGGTACATTAGAGATGTTAACTGCTTTCGGCTGCCGCGCCGGTAATATGCGCTCAGTGCGGGTATCCATAAAGGGAAGCCTATTATTCCCAATTCCGCCCCTGGCAGAGCGAGCGTAGGTATTGTTATTATGTTGAGGTATTGGAAAATGCATAATGTTCCGTTATTATCTTTTCCATTGTAATGTATGTAAGTAATCTGATACGTGCCTACTTACAATAGGTAGACGTAGTGTGCACCTCTTAAATGAATTGAGCGATCATGTCGATGTACTTACTGATAGCATAGAAAGCATCAAATAGAAGATTGCCACCATACAGGTACTCAATTCATGTCGTAACTCGCATAGTTAATGTAGCAATCTGTTAAGCAATTATATATAAAAAAATATATAATATAAGTACAACACCAATGTGGAGTTTGCCCCCGAAATATTTAAATTATTTAGAAAACTTTAAATACATATATTTTAAATTACATTCTAAATTTAATAAGGTGATTCATTAACGAAGATACGTCACATTTTTTGTAACTAAAAACTCACTTATTTTGTCACACTTTGTTTATATCACTATCTATATAAATAAAATAAAAAATGTAGCTTTATAAAAATTTACATACATATTTCGCGTACGTTTTGACTGCCGTTCAAAATCTTCCGTATACTTTTCTAGGGCTGTAGCCCGCTATCCCACAATATAATAAAATGTGTATCTGTCATGTAATACTGTGCCTGGGAGAATCTTTAGGGGTCTTTCAGGATGCGTAACATTTTACTGCCATCTGTTTTTTATGTTTTTCTCTGTGAGATAATTTTCTTCTTCTTATATCCATATCTAACTACTTATATACCATTCCTGACCATCATGTCTTAGAACTGGCAAAATATTAGCAAAGCAATATTTTTGCAAGCATGATATGTGCGTAAATTGATAAATATTTTTTAGACGTTATATCTATCTATAGGAGATCTCGTGTTTAGAGAGTAGACCGATGACTAAGAGATAAAAGGTATTTCAAATAATCATACATCAATAAAGGATACGATATTGTTAATATACAAACTACAAAAAATAAAACACATTGAATAGTAAAAGGCAGCCTCAGACATAACATAGTAAAAATTAAAATACACCGATAATAAAGTAGTCACAGCGTAAAAAGTGATAAAGTAAAAGTAACAAATGTGTATCCATATTAGTCTACCCCTAACTAACTAGAGTTCACATGTTTGTATTATCATGTGAACTAGTGTTTATAAACATTTTCACCGCGACCGCCTTCATTTCTGCTTGGTGTAGTGGTATCCGGCTCCCACCCGGGGACTCGGGTTCGATTCCCAGTGCCGGAAATTTTTTACTCATTTTTAAAAATTTGTATTTTGATATATATTTTATTTATAATACTAGCTGTTACTACCCGGCGTTGCACGTGTTAAGGATTAAGTTTAAAATAAGTTTGTATGGGGAAAACAAAGGTTCCATTGTTATGCAAAGCCTCTAATAAAAACAGTGTTTCAATTTAATCAATACTGGAATGGATGGGATGTCCAGGAAGGAAATGTGGCCTATGTCACCCGCTGGGTCCTAAAAAGTAAGTCTGCAAAATTTGAGTCAGATCGGTGGAACGATACAGATTTTCATGGAAAATATATCAAGGAGGAGAGTGGAAATGTCGCCTCTGTTACCTGCCGGGTCCTAAAGAATAAGTTTGCAAAATTTGGGTCAGATCGGACAAACGGTGTAGATTTGTATAGAGACCAGACAGACAGACATTGAGTTTTGTAGGTAGAGATAGCGTGTGTTGCTTTTACGTCCAACAGGTGGCGCTGTTTTACAAAAAAATCATTTTTTTGGTATCGTTATAAATATATTAACAGAAGACAACGCATTACAAAATTCCTGTATTGTATGAGATTGTATCGTAATATATTTTATACACAAAATATTTAATAGAAGTAGGTTTTTTATAGGTTTTCTGGTCATCATCGAAGAAATATTTCGTAAAATTATAATTTTACGGGAATTTTTTTTTAAGAAACGGCTTTTCTATGAAATCAAAGAAAGTAAATTTTCATGTAATAAAAAATGGATATTCTGTCGAAATTAACCACTTAAAATGATCACTTCTGAATTTTAAGAATACACTTAATACAAATAAACATCTGTCGCGATTAATATTGGTAGGAGACAAAATATTTAAAATTCTTTTTAATTTAGATATTTTTCTTTTTGTGCCTCTGATTGTCTGAATACATTCCAAATTTGAGAACCAAAACCAAAAAGTGCATTTTATATATTAACAATTATAATGGTAACTACTGACTTGTTTCTACAATGAATCCGCTTTATTTTAGAATCGTGGAAGTAGGTGTTTTGCATTTAATATTGTAATTAAAGGTTTTTATGAATCTCGGAATAATGTCGTTTAAGACGATAAGCTCAGGAGTTCACCGAATGTAATCAAAAAATTTGAATTCGGAAAATGTTGGGTATCTACCTATATCTAAATATTTATCGATATTTAAAAAGTAGGTACCAGCGCCCTTTTTCAAATAATTTGTGCGAATTCGAATGGAACGTTGTGTCAAAATTTGAAAACAATAGATTTAAAATTTTGGGCAATCAAACATTTACATTTTCATTTACATAAATAAATAATAGGTATATAAAAACAAAGTAAGTATACAAAGACATTTTCGTACTTGAATGCAACGTTGTGCCAAAAATTCAAAACAATCGGTGAGGTTATGTACATTTTTATTTATATAGATTAATCATTTAATTATCACGTTAGTTTTGCGCACGCACAGTCGCCAGGGTTTAAAATAGTAGGTACCATTAACCGCCAGGGGAAAGGTGTTAAAATATTTTGATAAAAGGCGTTATTATTATTTCACGGGTGTCGGCTATAAATAAGTAAATATTATTTAGGAACCGGCATGCAAAAGTATCGTCATTTTTGACGGGTTACAGCTAGTATAATATAATCATCTAATAAACAGAAGCTTGGACTTTGATCACTGTTGACTCTAAAATTTCAAATTTGCGCACAAATCCCTGACATCTCTGATATAATAGGATAATATTGTGAAGATAATATTTGGTGTCGCCTAAATTATCAAAATCCAACTTTAATGACAATTTTATTAAAACCCGAGATGATGTGCTAATCATCTAGCTCGGTTGGAAGAGCTTCATCATGTGCGCACATAACATTTTTACGCCAGAGGTGAGACAGAATATCCTATCCTAGACCACGACTGTCTTAGAAAGTCGATCTTGTTATTTTTCGGCCGTCCCTCTATGCGAGGATGACGTCTGCCCTGGTATATCTGCTTTGAGTTGCCAATAACTCGATCAACAACGGGTAAACTTAATAAAATTTTGAAAGACCGAAACGTCACCAGGTACACTAAGATGGAAATTGTCACCCAATCATTCTACCTGGGGTCAAGATACGGACAGTGAGATAACATCCCAGGAAGATAGGCTTATTAGACATATGGCGCTTGCGGCGTATGCTGCGAATCTCATCTATAGCCTAGAGAAAAAAGAACTCTATTTTAGAAGAGATAAATGTTGAGCAACGTTTATCTTCCACATTACAAATGCGATTACTAATATACTTCGGGCACGTCACAAGACACAATGAATAGACTGGCGGTGCAGGCAGAGTCGAGGTAGTCCGTTCTCGCGGAAGAGCTAGACTGGATGAGACTGGATGAACAGATGTGGTGAGGTTGGCAAAAAATGGATCATTTCAGGAAGCCGTCAGCGGATCGGAGCAGATTTCGCCAAATAGTTTTGGCTGCGGTGTCATCTGCTAAAAGCACAAAGAAGAAGAAGGACAGGGTTAACCACGACAGGGGCAACAGCGTGGTATTGTATCACCCACTCTGACGGGATGGGTACTCAACGTCGATGACTGGCGAACCAAGGCACAGAACAGAGAGAAAGGGGAAGGGAAAACAGCGCAAAAAACTACAATTAATATTATTCTAAAAAACTTAAGAGTCTACCCAATAATCCTAATGCTCCAGCAATTTTGCGTACCTACTGTTGAAGAAATAAAAAAAAAACTTAATCCAAATGTTTCAGAAAACAAAAAAATCGCCACAAAATATTCTAGAAATAAAAAATCATCCTTAAATTTTAACACTCCTAAATATACTTAATATCAGCGCAGCACAAAATCACAATTCTATTGTAGGAATTAAATATATAATTCATATATATTTATGTTCCTGAATTTTTTTATGTATTAAATATGTAAATATATAATATTTGTCTTTGTAAAATAAATAAATAAAAAAAAAACCTGGCTAAAAAGTATTGAAAATATCATCTCGAATGCCTCGTCTTATCAATTCTTCGGTAAGCGTCCATTCCAATTCCATTCCAAAAAAACAATTATATATATATTCAGAATATTTTGATTTTGTCCAAATTTTTCCGAACCCCCAGTACTGGATTTTGTCCACAGGGACAGCATTAATCAAGATAAATGAAAAATTTGGAAAAACTCAAAATATCTATGGTCTAATGAATTTAAAAAAATTGGAATGATATTTCAGGCTTATTTTAGCTAATAATTCGGAAGAATCTCATTACACATATAAAGAATATTGCTTTAAAAAATTCCATTCAAAATAGATATCTTATTAGCGACATCTGTAATTAATTAAGATGAATGAAAAAGCTTTGGATGCCGGTAGCGTTAAGGATAATTAGACCATACATATGAAACGGGTTGCTTGAGCATTTTCGACTCATTATCAAGGCTGGAATCCACCCGAAAAGTTTTTGGTACTAACTATGAGACACCCTGCTATACAAAAATATATATTTTTCATTTTTCTGCAAGGTTTCAATAATTTTATTTGTTTTATATAAAAGAAAATTAATTTTTAATATTCCATATAAAACATTCATGTTAGTCCAAATTTTCATAGAAAATAAATGAGACATTGAAAAAAGTACAAACCTTGATTTCGCTTATCTCTAATTAGCGACATTTTGCCCAAAATCTAACGAGTATTTTCAATTCGAAATTGAATAAAAGAGACTCCCCGAAATTTTTTTACTCCCTTTCTTTTAATTCGTGGCGTCTGATTGCTTGCTTTCCGACAAAAAAACTTTGGATCGATTAATAACCCTTTCCCGTGATCCAATCGAGCTGAAACTTTGCAAGCAGAGTCGTGGCGACGATCAAGAAGATCTATCAAATTTTCGTTAAAATAATTAATAATTATAGTATAAATTTTGGAAATTTTAAATGGTTTTTTCATACAACTCTGTAAGTTGTATGAAAATACTCCGACGCATCTGGTAGACACGAAACCCGAAAATGAGAAAGGGAGTATTGTAAAAACTTGGTTTTTATGGATTAATTTTTTCACTAGTTACGAGACTCCTTGTATATTAAGGTCATTGAAGTTCAATATCTTGCATTCCAAATTCAAATGAAGGTCGTATTAAAGTTATGACTTTTTTTACAAAATTAGCTATCCATTTTTTTAGCGCCGTTTATTTTTTACTTGATAAGGCTTTAGGCCGATTGTTTTTCCTTTTATATAGCTGTGTTTGCGAACAAGCAAAAATTAAATTTCTTTATAAAAAATGTTTTTTCTTTATAAGAGTTCTGTCATGGTACTAATGCTTCATAGACGGCACGTAATATCAACGATTTGTATGTGTATTCCAATTTCCTGGAGACTCCTTTATGCAGGTCTGCCTTGACATTAGGTAGAGTCTATTCACTTTAGATGAGTACTTGTATTAGTATGAGTAATACCCTCTTTAACACGTAAATTATGAAATTGTATTCTTTTTTTAAACCAACTTCAATAATATTTATATTTATTTTTTGGGTTGTCATTTACTCAAAAAAAGAATGTTACCAGATTTTGTAAACGGACTGTTACTCACACTAATGCAAGTGGCTCATCTAAAGTGAATGGACTCTACCGATAGTTATGTAGTCTCAATAAACGCTCACTTGAAATTATAAAGCAAATTAATGACCAAGTTTATACTAACATTATATAAGTATTCAATTTGATAGTTTTAGTGGCCCGTTTATCGATATTAACTTGATGAGGGCCGTAAATTTTCGGAATTTTTTGTGATTTTTCTTTTTACGAAAAAACCATGAAAACATGCGTATATTAAAAAAAACACACACATTCATATTATTTTATCATAAGTGTCGAAATGCAATGATTTTTTTATCATTTAAGTAAAAAAATAATCTTTTTTGAATTTCCATAATGTTGCCAGCGCAACATTTTCTGAAAAATAATAATAATTTTTTATTTGTTTATTAGAGACAACACTACTATTAATAATAATAATCTTCTTCTGTGTGATATATTTTGTTGCACGGTACGGCACACGACGGGACATCGCACTCATAACACATAAATATGATACACTTTCACACACACACATATTTCAAATAAACGCAACAAAATTGCGTGTATTTTTGTTAATAAATCACTATTAGTATTCAATTGAATCATAAACCAACAAAAACTGAAAAATATCGCAAAACATATCGTATATATTTGTATATACGTGTACAAATAAATCGAAAATCGAAAAAAATAAATCGTATTTCCCGCGCACATTGCGCGTCACCTTGACGATGGAATATTTGAATTTCGATTGCACAACACGCGATCGGAGCGCCATCTATGACAATTCTATACGATTTTGACGGCAGAAAAACTTCTGTTTTGATTGTTGATTTAAAATATAATCCGTGATGTTTTTGAGTTGAAAATGGAACGACAGGTCACAACAGGATTTCTCTATTGGGAAAAAATTACGTTTTTCAAATTCGATACGCGGCCGTCGATAAATAATTTATTTTGTGCCTGTCGCATATATGCGACGCAGCCCAGGGGGGGTTAAATACTGAACATTATGATGCTCGAACGCGTTTTTTCGGCACCATTTTGAGAGCTATTTTCATAGAATACGAACGAATGGTACCTATCGTTTATCCAGGCCCGTTCTATGAGCAAAAGCTCTCATATAAGTCCTATCCATTCGTCTCTAGGTTGACTTTTTTCAGATATGTACTCATGACATCTTTTTTAAGACACAAATATAATAGAATCGTAGATTCCAAGACAGGTTATTTTTTGCTGACCGAGCTCTTCTCTTCATTACTTACCCTAAACATTGCTTACCATTCTTTAGAGAAAGGATACTTCCCCCTCCTGGGATAATGCGGGCCCTTTGAAATGTTTACCTAGGGCCCAGTACTACGATGTTGGGTTCTGCCGATATTAGGGCCGCACGTTCCCAATTCTAAGCTTTGGACTTCCGGTCGTTCATTAATTAACGCTTTATTTTTCTTTATACAACAATACTCCTACTTAGCTTATTATTATTTATTATATTATTTATCTTTACAAAATACAGTCGAACTCGGTTATAACGAGCTCGGATATAAGGAGATCCCGGCTATAATGAGAAAAACTGTGAATTTATTTTGATTTGCGCATATTCCCATACAATCGGTCTCGGCTATAAGGAGCGCGATTCCCGGATATACGGAGCAAATTTTAGAAACTTTGCAAACATATTTGCTTGGGTTACAGAAAAAAAAGACAAATACGTACTCATAACAATGAACTTTTTCACTTTGCTTTTAAAGCGGCTCGCACTTAATTAGGGTTCATTTTATGATGTACACAAACTTGTGTCCGAAAATCCCACGTGCGCAGGCAAGCAATAGTTTACTGAAGGTCGAGAATACTGGTCATATAACTCCGATTATTGGGGGTTTCCAAAATGTTTATGGTGACAGTTTATTTTATGCAGTTTACTGTATTAGCGTTTAAAAGCCTTATCAGTTAAACGTGAATTGTTCTATCGGAAACATGTTCACTAACAAACGAAAGTGTCTCTAGGTTCGCGAAAAAGTCGAAATTATCGGCGTCAAAAAGTCTGTAAAAAGTTTTTACAATCATCTTCTACAGTTTCATCGCTCTGGAAGGATAATATTGTTTATTTAGCTGCTCTTGAAAATAACATCACACAGTCAAAAAAAATTGTGAAAAAAGTGAATCCCGGATATAAGGAGTCCCGGCTATAAGGAGCAAATTTAGGTGGTCCCGTCGCGTTCGTTATAACCGAGTTCGACTGTAGCATAATAATAATAATTATTATTATTGATAATGGGCAGGCAGCTTAAGCTGATAGGCCCATATCACTGTCTCACATTTGAATATCCAGCCTATTCTTAAATTGGTTGACACTGGCTGCAGACTCAACGCCCTCAGGCAAACTGTTCCACATATTGACCACTCTATTGCTTAATGCATGCTTTCTTGGGTTACACGAGACATTATTTTAATATTATATGATTTATTTAGGGAAACATACAGTACATTAATTAATAAGTTTCAGTTTTGTTTATGTATGACCAGCGAAATTTTCTTGTAGCCGGTAAACAATAAAAATTTATAATGATATTTTAAAAATAATTTACTGGCGAGTCACCCAGTAAAAGGGTGCTATTGCCAACCACTAATCAACGGACCTTGTTCATTCAAATTGTTTCCTCATTTAGTTTACTCACACACGCAACGAAAAATTAAACTTTTTAAATAATAAAAATTTAAAAAACAGTTAAGTAAAGGGAACCTAATAAAATTGAAAAATAAAAAAAAATAACAATGCGATAAGGAAATCATCTGAAAATATTACATTACCATGCCTTTGCAATCTATTTATCGGTAAGTTTAATATATAATTTGCATTTCCAGGTTGGCAATGAAAAGTTCTGTTTTGCTTGGTAGACCTAGCAGATACGTGATACATACATTAAAGAATTTAATGTACGAAACCATGGAAACGAAAATAAAAGATTTTGTCTGTGTTCTTGATTTTTTTTTAAAAATATATTCTAAATGTCAAACATCAAAAATTATACCTAACATAGAGTATAAAATTCTGGTGGTCTGTGATACTTACTTTAAAAATAAAATTTTAGTATAAATTTGTGACAGTTCAGTTATCAATCTTAGGTATATTATTAAAATGTATTTTATATGTATTTGGTTTAATGTTATTCGGTTTGATTTACGTTCGATCACAATTTCTCCTCCGCCCGGCTGCCCCAATCTCTCACCCTGGTCCCCCTACCCCATTACTATAAAAATGCAGATAATATTATATATATATATATATCTATATATATATTATCAATATATATATATATTATATAATATATATATCATATAGTTACTCTTCTGATTCTGACAAAAATCCCTCCCCCTCCAATCTTAACGAGCCTGAACCAAATTGTAGACATACATCGTTATTATTTAGAGCCTGTGCAAAACAATGAACACTCATCCCTCCTTACTCCCACCTTAAAGTATTTTAAATATAATTTTTAATTTAATACCAATAAGAAAACAAAAAAATATTTGAAACTTGGGCTAGCATAGAAATGAAAATATTTTGATTTGCTGTAATTTTTATCTACAAATGAATAAGGTTAATATCTTGATTTTCTTTTGAATTTAGACTTTTGCTGGAGCATACGATAACCACAAAATTCTTTCATCGACTGCGATATGTTGCAAGTCGTTCAGCATCCTCCTAACTCCACTTCGTGTACCGAGTTCCTCCGAGTACAACCTCCAATCACCAAGTGTACTTGTTGCGGGACATTCATGATGCGGGGTTTCTGTCGTCATGAATGAAAGGCATACTCTGATTGGGATTCTTGCAGGCAATAACAAAAAAAAATTAAGACGTGTGAATCTCCTTTTTTTAATTACAGCGAGATAAACAAACTGCTTATGCTATTGAGAGTAGAACTATTTGGTTCTCTACTCGAACTCTTGTCCTTTTAGTTTCTACTAGCTGTGCCCGCGCGGCTTCGCACGCGTTTGGATCGTCATAGAACTTTCTAGAAAATTCTCCTTCCAGAACTTACAAGTAATTCGAATGTACAGGAACCTTCTAGACACACCGTCACATTCCGCCACTCAGTTTAGAACCTTATAGAACTTTCGGGAATTTTCTAAAACCTTCTCCTTCCAGAACTTTCTAGAGCAGGTTTTTCCGGAACCTTATAGACTCACCGACACAGTCAGCGCTATCAGCTTATTTTGAAACAATCTGAAGCATTTGCCGCCTTCCCATAACAAAACAATGTGCTAGAAAGCACATTTTCGTCACCCACTCCCACCCACGCACAGCCACCCCCACCAAACTCGCATATTTTCGATGTGACACCAAGGGCCATCCACCACCATAACCACCGGTGGGTAGTAGTGGCTGGTTGTGGAGAAAACTTTATATATAAAAACAAAGGTTTCTTTAATGTATATTATAGATATCTCACAGAGACGAAACTGTATTTATTATGGGAAAGTAGGTATATAGAAGTCATTTGGGTGTACATAGGACTTATGACCTATCTTTATGGTTGGCTTAAATACTTAAGTACTTTATGGTTGGCTAAAGTGATCACTTAACCATAAAGATAGGTCATAAGTCCTATGTACACCCAAATGACTTCTATATACCTACTTTCCCATAATAAATACAGTTTCGTCTCTGTGAGATATCTATAATATACATTAATTGATTAATAATGTCTCTGTGACATAAATCCAGCACTGTTCTGAAAGATTTGAACAAACCCAAAATATTCTGAAGGGTTTCTTTATATATATATATTGATTGATTACAGTACTACATATACTATTTTGAATGATATTTCTGCAAAATTTTCAATTTAAAAATTCTTTTGTCGCGATTCAATGGCCAATTCTGAATCGCCCTGAAGACAAAGTTGAGCTCATGTAAGGGTTAAGATGCGCCTCACCACCTGAATGGATCTTAACATACTCGTGTATCAGATTTCCCAAGGCAGTACTTATTAGCTGCTATCAAATGAATTCTCTTTAGTTAGGTACTTGATGAATGGAGTCGTATAGCATGTCAAATATTGGGCGTAATATAGTAGTTCGGTGAGTACCTGCATACAGGGAGTAGACTAGATAATGTACCACCCATCCCTTCCCAAATCAAGCCCTTATATTAAAACTTAAGATAAAAGACGGTAACACTTCAAGAAAGGTAATTTAAAGGCTTGTTATGTTATATAAACTTTGGCAGTTAATATTACACCCATGTTTATATTTTTATTCACACATATAATTACAAAAAAAGTAACCCATAAAAACCAAGTTTTTATTTTACTCCCTTTCTTTGTAAAATATAACAACAATTAAAGGCGAATTAAAACATATAACATAAAACTAAACTAACAGTAATTTAATATATTTCTAAAATGTCAGATGTTTTGAGCTTTGATAAGACACTTCATGCTTTGAAGATTAAATTCTCAAAACATTTGTCAGTCAATTTAGATTTTCGACATTCGTAGTGAAGTACCTATTATGTATACCGACCGACGGAGTAATTTAAATTTAGAAAATATTCCGCAACGTTATCGGGCCGCTATGCTAGTAATCAAACTTTTCTAATGATTCCAATTTGAAACAAACCATAATATTTCTAAAAATACGAAATTATACTATAATTATTAATTTTTTTAACGATAATTTGATAGATTTCTTGACCGTCGCCACGAGTCTACTTGCCAAGTTTCAGCTCGATTGGATCACGGGAAAAGGATTAAAAATTGATCCAAAGTTTTTTCACCTGGCAAGCCGGCAAGCAAGCAAGCAAGCAGACGCTACGAGTTAATATAAAGGGAGTAAAAATATTCAAGACCAGCTGTTTGTACCAGGCGTTGCTCGGCTTAAGGATTTAGTTAAAAGTAAGTTTGTGAAGAACACAAAGGTTTCATTATTTTGCGAAGACTCTAATAAAAACAATGTTTCCGTTTAATCTAGGCTGGGATGGATAGGATGTCCAGGAGGGAATTGTTGCCTATGTATTCCGCTGGGACCTAAAGAATAAGAATGCAAAATTTGGATCAGATCTACAAACGCATTGGATTTGTACAGAAAATATATCAGGTAAAGGGGTGGGGTAAAATGAGAGGAGAGAAAAGGTGTCTTTATTACCCAGCGAGTCTAAAAAATAAGTATGCAACATTTGGCTCAGATCGGTCAAACGATGTAGATATGTACAGAAAATATATCAGAGGAGAGGTGGAATAAAGGATGAGGGGGTAAATGCCGCCTTTGTTACCCGCCGGATGCTAGAGAATAATTATGCTAAATTTGGGTCAGATCCGTCAAACGGTGTAGATTTGTACAGAAAATATAACGGTGGAGGGGGTCTGGTAAAGTGGTGGGGTAAAGGGGAAAAGTCAACTTCGTTACCTGCCGGGTCCTAAAGAATAAGTATGTAAAATTTGAGTCAGATCGGTCAAACGGTTCAATTTAAAAATAATAGACAGAAAATATATCAGGGGTGGGGTGGGGTAAAGGGTATGAGGGAAATGTCACCTATGTCACCCGCCGGGTCCTTAAGAATAAGTATGCAAAATTTGAATCTGATCGGTCGAACGGTACATATCTTGATTGATTAGATGAGGGGTGGGGGTAAAAGTGGTGGGTTAAATGGTGAGGGGTAAAGGGGGGGGAGGTGTAAAAGAATAGAGGGAAAATGTCGCCTATGTTACCCGCCGGGTCCAAAAGCATAAGTTTCCCAATTTTGAGTCCGATCGGTCAAACGGTACAGATTTGCATCGAAAATATGTCATGGGGAGGGGAAGGGGTAAGAGAATAGGGGGGACATGTTGCCTATGTTACCTACCCACCGGGTTCTAAAGCATAAAAGTATGCAAAATTTGAATTGAATCGGACAAACGGTGTGGATTTGTATAGAGAACACACAGACAGATATTGAGTATTACAGGTGTAGACAGACAGTGATATTCTTGCACTCGAGTTACGATTTGCTGCCTTGACGACAGCAATTTCCATAAAGCACAGAAACAATTTTCCCTGATTTTATCCTGCTATTTATTTCTTGCTGTATATTATTTTACCGATGCAAAATATTGGTTTCCTACGACGTGTTGTCCTCTGCTCATTTTCATATGTGTAAGTACTTGAAAATAAATTTTTCGGGTGGAACATGGTCATAGAGCCTCCAAATATTCGTGATTTTCGAATATCGAATAGTTCATGATGATATATTTGAATATTCGAATACAATGATTTACTTCGGATGATAAATACATTCTATATATTTAAAAAAAAAAACATAATAATTGTAGAGAATTTATTTACCTATTTTAATTTTTAAAAATATTTGTTATAAAAAAACAACAAAAAATATATTGAAAAATAATGTTGAATTTAGAAATACAGATTTAAAAAATAACACAAATTTTTGTTTATTTCAATTTCGTAAATAAACATATATAAAAACGATAAAAAATTATATACAGACTAGTCAGTATTCTCTCGATAACTGACAAAATTTTAGATATGTTTATATTACTTCATATCTCACACCCCACGTGCAAGTTTTATACTTTTTTTGTATATAACTTCTTGTTTGTCGGCTCAAGGATTTATGAAAAAGCCGACTCAATCAATCAATATAATAAAGTAATAAATAATAAAGTAGTGCTTATTGACACAAAACAAGAAAGATAAGCATAAGACTTTAAAAAAAGGGCAAATGCAAAGATGTCCGATAATTTACGGCGTTTACATCTTTGATGTTCGACTTCCATATAGCCGATAGCGGTACTTCTGGAGAAAAAATATGACTTCCAGGGTTCGTAAACTTTAGTTTCGTTTACAAAAATATTAATAATCTTATTATATAAATATGAGCGAATACTTTACGAATACTTTTTAAAGTATTCGAATAACGAATACTTAAAAACAGGCGAATATATTCGAGGTTCGAATATTCGGATTGGAGGCTCTACATGGACCAGTCGTACAAAATCGCTGATGGCGGGTCTTTACCATTGCCGAACATTTTCAAGCAGCCGACCATTATACACGCTCAAAAATGAGATGGGCGGATAATATATGCAAAGTGCAATGCAGCTGCAAAAGGACTGCAACCCCAGCAGCCTGGAGGTAGGTTGTGCAGTCGACTATGGATTTAAATGGTCTTCAAAGGATGTAGAAGTAAGAAATATTGACTTCAAACTGCCGTGAAAACTATAAGCGTGTTAAGTATAGGTAGATATGTATTTTATATTTATGTGCACGTTAAAATATGACATTAAAAGAGTTATGGCGCATATTCCGTGTATAGGTCTTTTCATATAAGCTTGTAATTGAGTTAGTGTGGGTACAGTGCGTAATACCACAGTATACCCAGAACAGTAGTTTATCTCCGGACTGTCGGCGAGTTATTAGCCTACTCTTGCATTGACGCTAGGGTTGTCACTTTATTTTTTCTTTCTTTTAACTCGTAGCGTCTGAGATTCCGACGCATAAGGTAGACACGAAAACGAAAATTTCTGTAATTAGTAGGTGTACCTAGTTTCTGCAATTAAATTGCAAGAACGCTGATTAACATCAACGTAGACTTTTAAAAACTCACAGTCTTTGTGATGATCAACACACCTTTATAGTAAAGCACCACATACATAAAAAAGGCATTTTTTTCAGGAAGCGCATTTTTTTCTAAAGCGGCGGCTGCGAGCGCGAATGGCACCGAAGGCACGGCCCTTACTGCCGCCTTCTGTTTGGTTGTCTGAAACAAGTAGTCTATACCTATAAAACTCAATGTCTGTGTGTCTGTCTGTCTGTTCTCTATACAAATCTACACCGTTTGTCCGATTCGATTCAAATTTTGCATACTTATGCTTAAGGACCCGGCGGGTAACATAGGTAATATTTCCTCCCTATTCTCATACCCCTTCCCCTCCCCTTGACATATTTTCGATGCAAATCTATACCGTTTGACCGATCGAACTCAAAATTTGGAAACTTATTCTTTAGGATCCGGCAGGTAATAAAGGCAACATTTCCCCATCTTCTCATACCCCTTCCTCTCATCAAGGTATATTTTCGTTGCAAATCTGTACCGTTTAACCGATCGGACTCAAAGTTTAGAAACTTATTCCTTAGGATCCGGCGGGTAACATAGGCAACATTTCCTTCCATATTCTCATACCCCTTCCCCTCTCCCTGACATATTTTCGATGCAAATCTGTACCGTTTGACCGATCGGACTCAAAATTTGGAAACTTATTCTTTAGGACCCGGCGGGTAACATATGCGACATTTCCCCCCAATTATTTTACCACTTTCTTTACTCCTGATATATTTTCAATGCAAATCTGAACCGTTCGACCGATCGGACTAAAATTTTGGAAACTTATTCTTTAGGACCTGGTGGTTAACATTGGTGATATTTCCCCCCTATTCTTTTACCCTTTCCCCTCCCTCTGATATATTTTCGATGCAAATCTATACCGTTCGAATCGAAGCTTTGTTTACCCTCACAAATTTATTTTAAACTTAATCCTTAACCCGTGCAACGCCGGGTATGAACAGCTAGTTAATAATAAAATCATTGTGTTTGAATATTTACTTTGTAAAGAATATTTTCACGAGCATATTAAAATGACGCAAGCGATATATTTTGTTTATTTGTGCGATGTTTATTCGTGCAGCGCAATATGCTGAATATTAAAAAATATGAGTCCAAATGGAAAACAAGCTTGTTGATTCTAGCAAAAATATTATATTATTTTTCGGGAAGAATTAAACCGTTGACTTCTCTTTTGTCAACAAATTATCTCTTGTATTCAGATAAAATACTCTTTTTCAGCTTTCATCTCTCTACTGCTAGATATTCTTCTTCTATCCAAAAATATCCAGCAGTGGAGAGACGAAGAGAGCATGTTTGAAATTTGAATAAACCAATTGACAGTTAGATTCCAAAAGCAAATTCAGTGCACGCTTTATTAACTAAGAAATGATTATACTTTAATTTAGTTTAGTTTTCTTATTGCTTTTTAATTAACATTTATTCTATTTCATCCCGTTTCTTTCTTTTTCTTTCTTTTCTTTCTTTCTAAAAAACTTTCTAAAAAAGA
>JADDOH010003578.1:0-118414 GCA_016648135.1 Agrypnia vestita | reverse complement strand
TATGGGAGGAACATAAGCCGATTTTTTTTTATTATAATATATTTATTTAATCAAAGTATGTACCATTGCTATCTATGCACTTTTGCCATCTCATAGGTAGTTCATCGATCCCTTTACTAAAAAAACCATTCGGACGGGAATCAATAAAATCTTTGAAGGCGGTTTTGACTGCCCCATCGGAGTTGAATTTTTTCCTTTGCAAGAAGTTATCCAAATTTCGAAAAAAATGGTAATCTGTTGGGGCAAGGTCCGGAGAGTACGGTGGATGTCTTAGACATTCCAATTGAAGCTCCTCTAATTTGGTAGCCGTCTGTTGTGCAGTGTGTAGTCTAGCGTTATCATGAAGCAGCAGTGGCCTAGAGCGATTAACCAGCCTCGGTTGTTTAGCAGCTAGCTTTTCCATCATGGTTTGCAGTTGCTGACAATAGACATCTGCCGTAATCGTCTGGCCAGATTTAAGAAAGCTGTAGTGAACGACACCAGCACTAGTCCACCAAACGCTCACAAATAACTTTTTTGGAGTCAATTTTCGCTTGGGGCATGGTTTGGCTGGTTCGGCAGGGTTCAGCCATTGCGATGAGCGCTTCCGATTATCGTACAGGATCCACTTTTCATCACAGGTAATGATTCGATTTAAAATCCCTTCATTATTGTGCCGGTTGAGTAATGCAACGCAGCAGTCAACGCGCGTTTGTTGATTTGCTTCACTCAATTCGTGAGGTACCCACCTTTTAAAGCTTTTTCACCTTACCAATTTGCTTCAAGTGGATTAAAACAGTTTTATCACTAACACCGCAGCCTGCAGCTAACTCGGATGTGGTTTGCGATGGATCCGCTTCCACAATAGCCTTCAATTCTTCATTATCAACTTTGGTCTCCGGCCGTCCACGGGGCTTGTTCTGCAGGTCGAAATTTCCAGAACGAAAACGTTGGAACCAAAAACGCACTGTGTTTTCTTTTGCGGCACCGTCGCCATACACATCATTAATCCTTCGAGCCGTTTCTGCAGCACTGGTGCCACGGTGGAACTCGTACTCGTAAATAACGCGATATTTCAAGTTTTTCATTTTGTAAACTGAGTGACGCAAAGAAAAAAACAATTGAGGAAAAAACAAATGAATTATAATTTTCAAAACACAAATACATGAGTAAATAGCTATATAAATTTGGATTTGGAATTCCTAACCAATGAGAAGATATTTGAGATCAAATTTGCCAGTACGGCAAAACGCCAATTTCATATGTAAGGACCTAATATTTTGCGTCATAAGGTATCGCTTGTTTTTCTTGAGCATCTTGAGTTCTGGGAAATATAACATGTTTGTAACATGGGTTTTAGAAGAAGATTATTTGAGAATTTTGATAAAAATATTACGATGTTATCTTGTTTTTCCGAGGTCATATTATATCATAAAATATATAAATACAATATTATGAATACTCATGGCACTGTACAGTTGGTTACTGAAGAATATGTTGCCAGTATATATTTTTATTATTATAATATAACTGTCCATAAGTAGATTTGTTTAATGTTAAATCATTTTATGGATATGAACTAAAGTAATTTGAATCACTAAATTATAATTATAACATCTAAAACGAGTAGGTTAAAAATTTATTAAAAGCGAAGATATACTTTATCTAACTTAAGTACTTACCATCACGCCGTTTTCCCGCGAGGATAGGTAAAGAGGATAGAGCGCCACACTATTGACATACAACTCTCGCCTCATCCACATTCATACATCTTCGCATGCGAGCTCGACGGTTTTTGAGGCTTCTAACGGACCATCTTCAAGAATCTGGTTGATCTGGTCATTCCACATCTTTCGCGGTCCCCCTTTCTCTCTGGAGCCGTCAAAACTTGCCTTATAAATCTATCTTACTATTCTTTCCTCACTCATTCGCCCAACATGCCCAAACCATCTGAGCGACCCTTTTTAATTCTTTACTCATCATAAATGGATTTGTGACACATACGTTGGATAACCATAAAAAAAATTTCGAAAAGTTTAAAAATTGTTTTATAATTGGTCTTGTCAGTGTGTTAAATTTACATTTAATTAACAAAAACAGCACCCTGCAGGCGGTGTACTTAACTAATTGTTGTTGACGTCAGTTTTTGTTGACGTCAATTGTATTGTTCAATTACTACCTAGCGTGACGCGATTCATATAGCTTTGTTTTTTCTCAATAATGCCCAACAATGTGTCGGTACGCAACATTTTCTTGGAGTGCCATAAACAAAAATCAACCCATACCACCTTGTAATCTAGTTTTTCTCTTAATAGGAAGGGCTCTTGCTGACGAGTTTTACTTTGTGTTATTTGGATGTTACATTTATTTGGGTTCATAAATAATTTAAGATTGTTTTCATATCAAGGACAGTTAAAAAGATTTTTTTCATAGAGTGATGCAGTTTTCGTTGCCAACAATCTATATTATGATTGCGCTAAATACGCATTGAGTAAATAATGCTTTGTTTTTCCATTGCCAACTTAATTTAAAGTTAATTAAATCGTATGTATTTTTTTAAGAAACGAGGTACATAGATAATTTTGACAGACAATTAGATATTTTTTATATATTATACTATTTGTAGAAATATTATTTAAACGATATTTAATATTCGAGTTACTTTAAGGCGAAATACATCGATATTTTTATTTCTTATGTCGATTTTATTTTTACTGCAGGCAATTGTAGCTTGTTGGAGTACTGATCGTGAGGTTCGCTTATGTCTGGTGGTTAGTGGTTCGAGCTCCATTTCAGGACACCAGCAAATTAGTCCTCTTTTCATACCACAGGCTTTTGATTGCGGCGACACGTATTCCGTATTTTTTTTTCGACGTTTTATATCTGGGTTAGAATAAACTTTTGCTTCAAAATATGTTAATCTTAAACGTATACACATTGACGTATCATCGATATTACGATTGTTTTACGTAGTTTTGCCATTACCAGTTAAAAAAAATAACCAAATCGTGTGAAAAGTGGCAGATAATGGGCAATAGTTCATCGCAGACACTAATAGCCACGCAGTGACCACTATTATCCACGGCCACGGCGACACCAATGACCACTTATACCCGCGCAGTATCAGTAATAACAAATATTTGAATTCTATTACGGCACCTCAGCGGCCACTTATGCCTGTTCAGTAGGGGCGCGCAGTGGGAACATCGCAGCATGACTTTTACGTAACCAATTACTTGGAAAAAAATCATAATACAAAATATATTTCGTAATACTTCTATCACAATTGTTATCACAGCATTCATATTTTGATATACCTATATCATTAAAATCTGTAGCACAAATATTTGAATTCTATTTTTTTTTTCCAAAATATACCTTTACAAAAAAAACATGGTTCAATGTTCCCACTGCACGCGCCTGCTCTTTAGCCACCATTAAACGCAATTGGTTGCCAGAATGACTTTACAGAATTCCCATTCGATGACGTGAAAGAAAGGTGATGAAGTCACTGAAGTGTCCACAGTTTTACGGTTCGAATTTATTGTTGTATTTATCGGCTAAGTAAAGGCATAGTCCCATTTATTGGTCGTAAAATCAAGCTCATTTTGTGAAGGTGGGACAAAATAAATATTTAGATTCGCTCCGTAATGTAACTATGCACCAATGATAGTGTTTTGGTTTGTACCAAATTTGCGTCAATCATTTTAAAAATTGACATGAGAAATTTTGTACCATCAACTACTTGTATCGGGTAGAATATTTTTGTACCACCAACTACTTGTATCGGGTGCATTTTTAGAGATCTAGAAAATTAAATTGAATTAAATCACATAAAATTCGTGGTAATGGCCACCCTGAAAAGGTAGTTTTACGCCATAAGTGTGCAATTTCGGATAACTTCTGCTATTTAAAAATAAGTTTTCTAAGTTTAAGTAATTTTTTTCGTCGAGTTATATCCAAAGTCTTTACATCATCATTATGGAATATTACCTGACATTATTTAGAGTTTTTACAAATTTATTAATTAATTTATAAATTTAGACGTAGTCAACATGCCAGAAAAATTAATTTGTGGCATGTTGATAATCATTTATATATTTTTATTATTTTATGACTATGGTTCAATATTCATTATTCGAACACAAGATGAATTAAGGGTCAATATTGACATAACCTTTTTGCAATGTATAGGAATGTGGGTAATCCTGGATAAAAGAGAGGGTTCTAGGATAAAAGAAGCAAACCATCTCGGCCGCCGGGAATGACATGAGCTCATCTTTCTTCACAAAAAGCGTTGCAAAAAAGGTTGCGATCACCATAAATGCAGGTAATTTATTCGTAATGTCAGTATTGTATAATTCCTTTGTTTCATAATAGTCGTAAAAACTGATGGAATTTAACCATGATTTTTCTGCTTATAACTTATATAAATAATATAACTTTATTTGTAAAATATATTTTTATACAGAGTTTCATTAAATATTATATAATAGTTTAATTTAATAATATAATTCTAGTAGTAAAATATATTTTCACTACTACAGTTAAGAGAATGATGGAATCTGTCATCGATAGTGGAAGTATTAAGCTTATTAATACTGTATAAAATAAAATGAATTTTTTTTATTAATAATTATAGTTTTCATGGAATTCTTATTTGTGCATATAGCTTATATTTTACAAAATACATTATTTTAAATTTTTGTCTGTACGTATATATATATACTTATAATATTATGGCGATCGTGGGGCATAGTCAAGATAGGCCCAATGTAAGTGGGCCAATCAATTAGGCGATCCTTTTCCACTATCCCGTCTTTAACCTTTCAATCGACTTGAAGCATTTAATCTTGTAAGTGTAATTTCATTTATTAACTCAATTAATATAATTCACTACTAAATTTACTTGTGCTTCTTGCTTCTCTTCCATGATTGCCAAACATCATTCGAAACTTGCGTTTATCACGTAATACATCTCATGAACCTGATGAACAAATTGGTGATCCTTAATCTATCGTTGCGGTAACTTATCAGAACCTCCAAAATATTCATTCAAGATGGTAAAATTTATTATCCTTTTATTCTTAGCATCTTATTTGTTGTTCTCAATTGAGTATTTTTTTAATTATGGAGTATCACACTTAAATTAGTGTGAAATGAAATGAATAATGATAAAGAAAATGATTTTGATATTTATTTTTGCAATATTTTGTATGTTTGTAAATATGTATTTTTATTTTTATTTAATGTAGCTATCCTTATTATTTCTGGTATTAAAAATTTAAATTCTTTTGTCAAGTGTCGCGGTTTCGGGAAGAATAAATAAAAACGGTGGAAATCAAATAAGATTTATTAATTACTGATTAATTAACAATTCAATGTACAAAGTCACGTAACACTATTAATTAAATTTAACGCCTTTCTTCAAATTGCACTATCTTTCATTATATAACTCTTAAATAAATGCTTTATTATCGCTGGAATACTTTTTATAACTTTCACTAGAATATTAAATCCAACTATCCTGCCTTAATCGTTCCGATTTATTTCGCCTTTTTAGGTAAGAACTTCGCTCGATTATTCGCTTGATATCTGTCGCTTCGCAATTTCACGACTGAGCACACCTGGCCGTCATTTGCGACCTGTGAGGCGCTTTGCAGTGATTTGCACCATTAACTTTATTATAATACATGGAATATACGATTTCCGTTAATGATAAATGAAACTAGTGGTACCTACCTTTACAATATTTATTTACGACATTGCTAAGTTTTCTATTTACTACTCATTTTACTACTCTTCAAATCGGTTGTTTGCAATGTCGAATTTCTCCATTTGTTCATTGCCCCAAAACAGTTGCGAGCAGTTTTTAAACAAATCAATTGTCTGGATATTTGACAAAGAATTTTCATATTTTATCAATTTAATTAAATATTATAATATTAGGTCCTTACATATGAAATTGGAGTTTTGCCGTACTGGCAAATTTGATCCCAAATATCTTCTCTTTGGTTAGGAATTCCAAATCCAAATTTATACAGCTTTTTACTCATGTATTTGTGTTTTGAAAATTATAATTCATTTGTTTTTTCCTCAATTGTTTTTTTCTTTGCGTCACTCAGTTTACAAAATGAAAAACTTGAAATATCGCGTTATTTACGAGTACGAGTTCCACCGTGGCACCAGTGCTGCAGAAACGGCTCGAAGGATTAATGATGTGTATGGCGACGGTGCCGCAAAAGAAAACACAGTGCATTTTTGGTTCCAATGTTTTCGTTCTGGAAATTTCGACCTGCAGAACAAGCCCCGTGGAAGGCCGGAGACCAAAGTTGATAATGAAGAATTGATGGCTATTGTGGAAGCGGATCCATCGCAAACCACATCCGAGTTAGCTGCAGGCTGCGGTGTTAGTGATAAAACTGTTTTAATCCACTTGAAGCAAATTGGTAAGGTGAAAAAGCTTGAAAGGTGGGTACCTCACGAATTGAGTGAAGCAAATCAACAAACGCGCGTTGACTGCTGCGTTGCATTACTCAACCGGCACAATAATGAAGGGATTTTAAATCGAATCATTACCTTTGATGAAAAGTGGATCCTATACGATAATCGGAAGCGCTCATCGCAATGGCTGAACCCTGCCGAACCAGCCAAACCATGCCCCAAGCGAAAATTGACTTCAAAAAAGTTACTTGTGAGCGTTTGGTGGACTAGTGCTGGTGTCGTTCACTACAGCTTTCTTAAATCTGGCCAGACGATTACGGCAGATGTCTATTGTCAGCAACTGCAAACCATGATGGAAAAGCTAGCTGCTAAACAACCGAGGCTGGTTAATCGCTCTAGGCCACTGCTGCTTCATGATAACGCTAGACCACACACTGCACAACAGAGGGCTACCAAATTAGAGGAGCTTCAATTGGAATGTCTAAGACATCCACCGTACTCTCCGGACCTTGCCCCAACAGATTACCATTTTTTTCGAAATTTGGATAACTTCTTGCAAAGGAAAAAATTCAACTCCGATGGGGCAGTCCAAACCGCCTTCAAAGATTTTATTGATTCCCGTCCGAATGGTTTTTTTAGTAAAGAGATCGATGAACTACCTATGAGATGGCAAAAGTGCATAGATAGCAATGGTACATACTTTGATTAAATAAATATATTACAATAAAAAAAATCGGCTTTATGTTCCTCCCATACTAAACGCCAATTTCATATGTAAGGACCTAATATATTGTTACGTGTGGGAGGCAAATTAAAACACTGAAACAATTAAAAAATATATTTATTATGCAAAAATTCACTGGACACAAATTTAGTCAGAACACCATTTTTAAATTTGTAGTTACTAAATATTTCTAGAATATTCAACACACATATTATTACACTGCCTCTTAATTCGCATTAATTTACTCTAGTCACAACTGATTTTATTGCATCGATCACTTTCTAGAATATTCTGTTCAATTTCCCACGTTATTTAAATCACTTGCGTAGGTATTTGCCCTATATTTATTACACGGTCCACAAAGCTTCGTCGCTAATATCGCTCTAGTTAAACGTCACTCACATCGAATCGCGCAACTCAGCGCTCCTCTTATTTATGGGTAAACATCTTTCTCGATGTTTCGAGTCGTTGATCTTTTAAGTATCTTTCAATTTTAGAATAAAAAGTGTAATGTTTTAGAAAATCATTGATTACGCATATTTTTTTTGCGATTACTATACATCTCGTTACAATATTAACATCTAGGGTATTTGCGCTAACGTGCACCAAGCAAATTTATTTTTTTAAAGAGATTCGAATACTGAGTATGTAGTGTATCTCGATGTTCGTGCGTGTATGTATGACTTCGTGTGGTGTGTGTGCAGATGTGCCAGTCTCGAGAGACGGTGCGGAAGCACGCGGCCATTCCAAATTGACAGGTTTGGTTGGGAAGACGTACGGTGGCGGGAGAAACCTATTGGTTTTTTTCTCTTGGTCTTACTGAATTTAAAAGAATGCTTTAGATTGCATGTACTAAATCGACTTTGACCATTCACTCACTACACCTAATCTTCTCTTCCTCCCCCCTATCCTGACTCCTATCTCCTCATCCTTTTCCACCCATTATTTAACTCATTTCTTGATATACTTTTTCTTTTTTCACATTCAATCACTTTACATTATTTATACTTAACATTGTTTTTTGGTTACTACTATTCATTAATTAATTAATTAACTTAAAAATATCTTATCAAACTTTGTTCTTAACATCTGTGATTTTTTTTAATTGGTTTATAAAATGAACACTATGCTTTTGCATTATATGTTTAAAAAACTGTTTAGATTCCTTAATGAGTAAATAAATTCAGAATATAAATTGGCTATTTACAACTTTGGTTAGCTACGCCTGTTCTATGTAAACCGCCTCACATTTTAAAGTATTTTCTGCAGGTTATATAGAATAAAGTGTTGTATTCTTCTGGATTAAACGTGAATTAACGACGGTGTTTAATTGGGAATACCGGATCTTCACATATGGAAGAACAAACGTCACAGAAGACATATCATATTGAAATTCTTAATATACTAAGTTAAACGCTTGTGCTACAATATGTAAATATGAGTAAATTTTTAGTCTCCTGGAACATAAACCCTGATTGGTAGTCCCGCGAGTGTCTTCCCGTTAGACCAAGAAGCACATTTAAAGTCTAATATTACTTTAAGCATTGCTTTATCTCTGCTCACTTTAGAAGTACACGTTTCATCCACGCTATATTTCAATGAATACACAAGTTTTTCTTGCCTAGTGTAAAACTTGAGTTATTTCAGTATAGTTACAACCGAACAAATAATGTAATCAAAGTGTACCGAGCAATCGTAAATAAGGGTAACTTACATTTCTAAGTTTCGCTGTTTTGCTGACACCCAGGTACTTTCACGGGTGTTCGAAGGCGAAGGCTTTATATGTACCCTTGGTGACGACTATGTACGTCCGTATATTTCAGTACATAAAATTGTAGTACCTCCCGTATCACACCACCTCGATATAAAAGTGGCGCCAGTCTATCAAACACCAGGTGTTCGTTAATGATACATACACCTTTGAATATTTACTTGAGAATATAACTATTTACTGTGATTTGAAGGGTTTTTTGTGTGCGTCCTGTTAATCAATTTGTCATCCAAAAATACTGTTCATCCAAAAATTGAACAAATTACTATTCATCCAAAAATTTACATAGTAAAATTCTTTTTTTTTAAATTATATTTTTAATTTTAATTAAAAATTTACATAATTATTAGTCTTTCAATCTGTTTGCATATTTTCACATGTTTTTTAACGCCTATTTTTTATTATATTTTATCTCATTCATGGTATTTAAAATTTATATAAATAATATTTTTCTTCATTAAACTGTTCACTTATTTTATTTGCCAACTGTATGAATTTATTTTCAAATTATTATTATTTTTACTCCCTTTCTTTTAACTTATAGCGTCTGCTTGTCTGTCGAAAAAACGTTGAATCAATTTTTAACCCGTTTTCCGTAATCAAATCGACCTGAAACTTTGCGGGCAGACTCATGGTGATGATAAAAATGATCCAAAAATTAAAAAAAAATAATTATAGTATAATTTCGGATTTTTCGAATTTTTTTATTACCCCCTTTCGTAGTATCGCCCGACTCGAGCCCGACGAGTGGGGTAGGCACGAAACCTGTTTCAACTAGTAAATGAGAAAGGGTGTATAATAAAAACTTGGTTTTTATGGGTTAATTTTTTATGCTTTCCTGTTCAACACTATCATATTTTGCGGCTCGGAACAGCCTTTTGCAATCATGATGTTCTCCTTCATCCAGGGCCCCAATATCAAGCTGTCTTTTCATGCATTGCTATATGCTAGATATTTAATTTCTCAGGATGTCTCGTTATAATACTTCCGGTAAGTGAATGCGGTATGGTTTTAAAAGTGGCGCAATAAGGCTTCGAAGCCAGTTTAACGTCGCCGGAATTTTCAAGGCGAATTTCTCAAGAGTGAAGATTTCCGATTAAAAACAATTCACCTCACTTTTAATATTAAAATATCTAAAACATTTGCGCCAGGCCGTAATCCTCTGTCATATTTTGTTTTGATAAATTTTTCAAACTTATGTAAAATTTGTTGTTGGTTTAAATAAAAAACAAATGTTTTCAGTTTGAACCGCTTAAGAGAATTATCCACTATAGGAAACAAAATTATGTTAACGTAAATTTTAAGACATGCGTATTAAATTAAAAACAATATTTGTATTTATAAAATATCCTTATAAAATTTTAACCCAAGTGGTACACAAATAGACGCCCACGATCCTTTAGTTTCTTGTGTTCTATTACTAGATTCAGTGTTTTATTGCTAGATCAATATTACAATTTTGTGATTTTAATTTTTTTTTTACAATATTATGACAAAAATGGAATACAAAATGATAAAATTAAATGTTTAGTTGATAAAGATTTGAATAAAATGTTGACTCCGTTACAAAATAACACAGATGGTGATGTTAGCACTCTGTGGCTAGAAATACGAAAGATCTTTCTTCATCATCTGAAGCAACCGTTTTTAAAAAAACAACTGAATGACAGATCACATTCTTGACCTTATGAAAAAACGCAGAACGCTATAGAATAACCATAGCGAATACTAAGTATTACAAAGAGAAATAAAGAAGAAAATTGAATTAGCTAAGGATCGATGGATTATTGGAAATTGCAAAGAAAAATCGCAAGCATTAATACCAAATTACAATAAATATTTTAATTAACCAAATCCTTATTGATTTGTTTTCACTTTAGTTCAAAAAGGTTACATAACTTTCTTTTATAAGATTTGTAAGCAACCTAACATTTCACGATCACATAGAGACGATCAGTGGTAATGCTTTGACAATGTAAGGATTTGTTCTTCGTACTGCCAGGGTTTTCGAGAATACCCGCATACTGAGATCTCTTTACTACTTTACTACAACTCCTTAGTGCGAAGTACACTCGAGAGCGGCTCGATGATCTAGGGGCCACATGAGAGCAAGTACTCTCTTATGGTGGAGAAAGTCCAAAAGAAGTTTCTGAGATATCTCTACATGAAAGAGTACGGGCATTATCTTTGGCTTTACCCAATCGAGTTTCTCCAGGGTATGCTTGGCTACAATAGTCTAGTGACTAGAAGGAATGTGTATTTGATTACACATTTTTATCAATTGTTGCTCAGTATGATCGATAATCCTGAAATTATGCGGAGCTTTGGTTTGTATATTCCTGATAAAATTACCTTAGACATCGTCAGCATATATTGTTTCACATTCCAATATACAGGATGTTTACGCCTGTTGGAAGAGTCACAGCTACGTTGAACAAAATCGCTTTGGGTTTTAATATATTTCATGTATTTGAAGGGGTTTTCCGATGCAGGATTCTCCTACACCTTTGATATGAATGAATTTATATACGTTTGATATTTTGTTGTTTGTAAATTGTTTACATATTATCTCATTTGTTAATAATATTAATGAATTAAACATATGTTTGTAATGTAAATGTAATGTTATATAAATAAATAAATTGAAAATTTAAATTGAAATTGAATTTTCCTTATCTTTTATTTTGTTTAAACTTACAACTATAATTTTAGTAGATACACGTTCAGTATTTTTATATACATATAACATTCAGACGAAGGGGCCATTTGCCACAAAATATTTGATTTTTATTTAATAAATATTGTTTTATCTTTATAAAAAATATAATTTGTTTTCGATTAAAGTTATTTCAATGAAAAACGGCTGATTTTTACTGACTTCTGTATACGTAACAATTTCAATTTACTCTCACGGTTTGAGTACCCCAAGATGTTTGCGTAAGATAACATGTACAAGTATATAAGTACAACTTGAATACGCTGTACAAGAAAACAAAAGAACCGAAAATTCGCCTTCTAGCCATAAATATATTATGCTTTCATGGGTGTAAAAGACTGCTAAAATCGAAAATATTGTTTTGATAAAGCAAACAAATTATACAAAACTATCATATGACCAGTGCTCGTTTACCTAACACAAAAATAAGAAAATAAATTAGCTAAACACAAAATTGATCTTCCAGATGAAAAAGGAATCACGAGCTCGAAATTTAATCGAGTATGAAAGGATATTATATAAATCCCGAGGCCTACGATGGATTAACCATGTTGAGAAACAATTAAAAAAAAATTAGGACCCACTTATAAGTTTATTTCGGAGAACAAGATAAATTGTGTCAATAGACAAAACTTGAAGCTGTTAGATACATAATTAATCCCTAGATTTTGGAAAATTTTGAGCAAAATATCGCAAAAATATTATATTATATATCAACAAAAGACTTAAATACTTACGTTTCCACATAAATTGCTTCGTCTCCTTGAGACATACCCTATAATAATATATAGATATATATATATATATATATATATATATATATATATATATATATATATTATATATATATATATATATATATATATAATATTATATATAATGTTAAATCTAAGGCTTTCACGGGTACAATATATGTTAGTTCTAACTACTTTGGGGGTAACCCGCGTCAAATTCTGGTCGTCAGGACCAGTCGTCTGCCGACGTTTCGAACAGACCCCAAACGGTTGTACGCTTTTTGGAGAAGCAGCTCATCGACAAGGCACCCTGAAGATGAACAGTGAGATCTGTTCGAAACGTCGGCAGACGACTGGTCCTGACGACCAGAATTTGACGCGGGTTACCCCCAAAGTAGTTAGAACTAACATATATATATATATATATATATATATTGAATAATTCTTAACTTGACTAGAAACGTCGAAATACAATTGTGTTTTCTATTTCTTTTCTTGATATGAAATATAAAAATTAATTATCCCTCAACATTAAATTAATTACTGAAAGCTTCAAAGTTCTAGCAAATACATTGAAGACAAATAAAACATGATAGAACACCAAAGATCATAACTAAGTGCCCCACGGAAGCAACCTTAGGGTTAGACCAAGGCAGAAGATCGTTGCAAAAGAGATCTGAAACAGTTGGAAAGGTCCCTAGAACTAAATTCAATGGTCTTTTTTTATTATTATTGTGGTTACAGTCTATTACGAGGTTAATATGTCATAATGCATACGTCATAATCGTTATATTCAACATAATTACTAGCTATAACCCGTCAAAATGACGAAACGTTGATTTGCGTCTTTACTAAGCCTACCATATATTTATAGTATTTTTTTGTTGATACACGGAAAGGCGGCGGTAGCAACATGCGTTTTTATAGCCCGGGGTTTAAGCTTCAGCTTCGGCTGTTTAATTTTTTTAAGCCGTGAATTCTAATGAAAAACATTCTATCGTGAATTCTACTGAACTAATGAAAAACATTCTATCGTGAATTCTACTGAACTTGAACATAAATTCTACGAAAACATCGTGAATTCTAATGAAATTAAGGACGTTTCACGACGTTACGGATGAACGAATGGACAGACAGACAGACAAGCGAACGGACAAACAAACAAACAACGAAATTATTATGTTTCATTAATATATTAAGCAAACTAAATTAATAACTTTAACTTAATTATCAACTTAAAACCCCAATTATCTTGACTCACTTACTTAAATTACTGAATTAACGTATCAATATATTTTATAACATTCCTTGACATAAGGAATTATGCTTCATCTTATATTGAATTGTTTACATTATTACATATTTAACTAGACATTAAACAAACTTCATAAACTTAACAAACATAAAAGAATAAACATAAAAAAACAATGGTAAGGGCTAGGAAGGACTTGGTGGTAAGTTGGGGATGAAGCCACAAAGCCATGAAGCCCTGAAATCTAGCGCCTTGGAAGAAACAAAAATGCAAGTGGTATATTTTTGAATTTAAGATATCCAATGAATCAATCACTCTAAGATATTCAATACCAAATATCCAATAGGTTTTGAAGTTGTTGAACGAGATTTTTATGCATATATTTTTTAATTTTGCTATTTTTATTTTTCCAGATTGTTTTTAAAATGTTCAAAATATAAAATTTAATATAAATCACGATGCTGCCAGCAAATATTCAAAAAATAATTTTATCTTATCCTTTTCTATGCTTGAGCGATCATATTGTTCTTTGTAAATAACATTACGCTTCAGCGATTTTATGAAAACCTTGTAAAAATGTTGTTGGGTGGCGGGTGCTTTAAGCCAAAGCCGTGTCAAAAGCTTATCACAGAAATGTATCGATGTTTTTATTCTGATGAATAACTCAAGGAACCTATTAAATTTAATAATCTAAAATTTCTCACATTATTTAACAATAGTACAAAGAAGTACTGCGATATTTTCAATGTGATTATGTTAGCATTTTTTGTGATTTTTTCATACGTAATTATTATACAAAATTCACGTAAGAATACTTTTGTGGTCCGTTAAAATGGAGTAAATAGAAACACATTTCCAATTTCATATCCTTGCCAAGATACGATTTTAATAAATTTTATATATTTGTTATTTTTTAATATTGTATTTTAATGTTTTGAGTCGGCAATGTGTTATTGTAAAATGTAAATGTACTTTTATATTTTTAGAGATATTCTTAAATTTCTGCCAATTTTCTATTCACTTTTCGATGGGGGTGAATAGAAACGAGTGATTGGGTGATTAGAAATACGTAATAGGTTTAATGTAAAAATATAATGGAATGAATGGAAATATGGTATGGGGTTGTATGGAAACAGTTAATAGTTTAAAGAATAGTTTTTTTTAAATTATTTGTTTACACAAAATATTCAGAATAGAATATAAATTAACACTTAGTACCGATTCTAGGTAAACCGCCTCACATTTTAAAGTATTTTCTGCAGTTCATATAGAAGAAACAAGAAGAAAGGAAAAATAGACATAATCAATAAATAAAAACACAAAAAGCATAAATTATTATATGATAAAATCAAAAAGGACATGCAATGTTGGAAAACATTAAAAGTTAGGAATAAGAAATAAAGTTATAATATAAATTGATTTCAGACCAATTTTTGATATAGTCATCGTAAAAATTCTTCATCATGTTCTCTCAGCCATTCATCCAATTTTTTTTTAAGAGACTGTGATGAAATTTGTTTTAATTCGAATAATGAAAAAGGACAAATATAAAAAATTTAATTTAGACATTATTTCAGTGAAGTAATACATGAACACCATACAATAAATAAATAATACGATATATTTTTATAAATATAAATACATGATTTAAGCGAAGTTAAAATAAATGAAAAAATGCGTTTTCGTTATACTTTCATCTTGCGTTTATTTTTAAGTATAAAACACTACTTACCACCGCGGCATTTATCTACAAGGTTAGGGCACTATTCTGTCCAATAACTACGTTGTTATTCCAGAATACTATAGATATGTAAATAAATAAACATAATAAATGTAATCACACACACCATATATATCATTCTATCATGAGTAATAAAATATACAAATAATTTTTTGTTTAAAATTATTTAAACAAATGTTTAAGGTACGATATTGTTCTACAATTTGATTCAAGCATGCGATGTAGAACTTTTTTTCGCTCGAACATGGCACCTTTTTTATAAAATTTCTATTTAACGTTTTTCATTAAAGCTTTGAATAAAAGTTTCTATAAAACCGCCCGATTGAATTAAGTCGATTTGGTTACGCAATAAAATTTTTAATAAATAGATATTAAATTATAACTGTATTAACCCGTGTTTGGAAAACGGATTTCAGTAATCTAATATCAAATTTTCTTTTATACGGCTTAGTTAGATAAATGAGCAAGGAATTTATAAACTTCCGTAACACCTGCAAGGGCTTTACCGACCGTTTTATTATACATTTAATGCCAGCAAAAGTAGTGGGGTAAGTATTAAACACGTGCTCTGAAACGTTTTTAGATTACAAAATACTCTTTTGAACTAACTCACTCAGTATGGTGGAAATGCTTCAAACTAAATTGAAGATTTCAATCGACAAAACTTCCTGTTTTTCGAAGTTCTAAAGCTTACAATGCGCTTACATCTTTGTGGATGCTTACATTATTATGAAACTTTTCAACATCTGCTTATATATCGTGAAAAATCACGGGAGATAATAATAATTAAGAACGACCCTTGCGTGACCGTTCAACGTGAGCCGCGCGCTGATTGCGTGTCACACTTTAATTATCTAAATCTGTCATTGTAGCAAGTAACGGACAGGCAACGATATTATTATTTTTAGATTTTTACATCCTATGATGTTTGTACGCTATAAAAGAGTGAACTAGCTGTACACCACCATGTTCAAAAAATTTCTAGCTTTTGGTCGACAGAAATACAATTTTTCTTAATAAAAATAGAAATGCAAACGCGGAAAACATATGAACGCATCAATATTCTTAATATTTTCAAAATTATCCGTACGCTTGTGTTATGAAAGTAGCACCGACTTGTTGGTGTCCTGGAATGGGGCTCGAACCACCGACCACCAACTAGATCACTAGGTAAGCGTTATGACCACTACACCAACAAGCTACCTACTATTTATTCGTATACACTATTCTTATCTCATTCAAAGTCTCTTGGTTATGCACACAAATCTTTTAGCGGTCCCGCCATTTTTGGAAATATTTCTATGGAATTGAATGAATTTCAATCAGGTCATTTTTAACGTTTTTATCAATTTTAGAAATGGCCAAAAATCTCGCGGAGCCATGTCGGGAGATCAAAAAACATGAAAAATCAGTGTAATGCAGTGTTTGTCAAGGAAATCCTGAATCAGAGGCTCAGAATAGGCGGGTGCATTGTAGTGATGGAGCTAACACGAATTTTGCGATCATTATCGAATACGCCGATCACTTATTTGCAGGTTCTCTAAAGGTGATACGATAATCTTGCACGCCCGAAGTCATCAATATTTATTTATTTATTTATTTATTTTGTTTTGGGGAAAATTAACAGCAAAACAACAATCTTAAAAATATGAAATAATGGTTTTTACAATTACGCCAATTACAAATTTTCCACTGAATATAAAAATTTACTTTAACTTACTTTAATAGCGAGTGGAGAGGGTGGAGGGGAATGTAGGATGGGAGTAGAAGGGAAGATATAATGTACAAATTAGTTTGGGTGCGGTAGTGTAGATATTGTTTGTTTTATTTTTCTTATTGTTGCGTTAAAAATGTCAAAGTGGTGATTGTGTTAAATGAATTTGTGGATCTGTACATAAAGAAGTTTTGTTTTGAGTTAGTCTTACAAAAGGGGAGATGAAAAGTAGGTGAATGTCTGTTATGTTAAATACATTATTCTTTTGGCTTGTTAGCGGCCTAACGGGACACGGTTCGCTATCCACTAATGTGCGGCCATCTTTGAAGCGGTCGTGTCATTCCTTTTTTTTTTTAATGACGGGAACACGGAATGCGTGTCACATCAATATTCTGACTATTTTCAAAATAAGCTAAACGCTTGTGCTATGAAAATAGGACTAACTTGCCGGTATCCTGGAATGGGGCACAAATCACCGACCACCAGATCACACCAAAGACCAATTCGCTAGCTTCAACCGTGAGATGTTCATAGCATCGCTTCTGAAAGCCTTCAAAATTGTTTCCACTTGGATATTGCCAAACTTTTGACAAAATTTAATGCGATATCGCTGCTCATGTCATTCTACAACAGTCAATAATCCGAGGTTGACTTTCAGTGACTGACGCTTTCTGCGGGCGGGAAAATTTTCAGGCATGTGCAATGTTCCCTTCACAGATCCACCAAAGGACACATCCGGCACTTCTTAAATTTGAGCAAAAAATTTTTCAATATTATTTGAAAACACCATCTACATAAATCATTAATTTACTAAGGGTGAAACTGATTTCATTTCCAGATGAAGTCATACTTTTTATCTACCCTTTCAAAAGTGTTGTTAGTAAAGGTTTCGGGTCTATCAGGGATTATTGATTTTTAGTTTCTTCAACAAATTTATAAATTTTAATAGAAAGTAAGCGCCTTGTGGCATGACATAATAATTAAATAAAAATAAATTTAGTTTTGAACCACTATATTTATAAAATATACTCAAATTATAATACATACATAAAGTCTTAGAATTAAGACTCGAGAATAAATTGTTCAAAAACTTCTTATTTAATTAAATCTCAAAACGATATTGATGATTTTCTATCTTTTATTATTTTATTATATCGCAACAAAAATAATCGTCTGCAAATTGCATGAGCAACGACACTATCATTACTTCAACCATGTGAGTGCTCTCATTTAATAAATGACACAATTATTCATAATTTTCTTCCACGATAGTTCTTTCATTTTATATCTTGCCACAAAAATTTCACCATTAATTTTTCCTATGCATTTCCCTTGCGCATAATCGCGCTTTGCTGGAATTTAAATGGCATTTCATTGCATAGCCGCGTTGTGAGTTATGTGGTTGCATGGTTACAATTTAATGTTACAGAGAAATTTTATTAAAATTTTGCAACCTCGGAAAATCTGATAATGTGTGGAATATTCTCTCCCTCTATATATTAATTGAATAAGGATAGGTTGATTTAAAATTAGCTCCTTACTGCACTACTACTACGTATAATATTTTATTTATAAGTAAAGTGGGTGCTTGCGATAATGATTTATATGCAGGAAAGCACTCACGATTTCATTTCAAATCGTATAAAATCACTGGTAGGGAAAAATTCCCACGCATATGGGAATTAACAATTGCGCAATATAGAAGCAAAGAATTTAAAATATTTTGTTTGTTGATCAACCATAGATTTACAAAGATAGTGTATATTTCAAGATTTAAATTGTAAATACTGCGGAGTCTGAGGGTATCTCAGAAAGCTTTGTAACAAAGTAACAAGACGTCAAGCACAGTATAATAGTTAGACCGATTATGATTAACCTGTTCATCCGAAAAATTGCTTCAAATTGTATGGTAGATACAGGATCAAGTAAAAATGTGTTGCTGAAAAGCGTTTACGAGTCTAAATTTCAGCATATCA
Source organism: Agrypnia vestita (assembly GCA_016648135.1). Taxonomy (NCBI): domain Eukaryota; kingdom Metazoa; phylum Arthropoda; class Insecta; order Trichoptera; family Phryganeidae; genus Agrypnia; species Agrypnia vestita. Next base: position 99,363 of record JADDOH010003578.1, on the reverse strand, counting down.
AATTAGAAAAAAACAAATATAACGCTATTGAGCTACGATAAAACTTCGTTTAACATTTTCGGAATTATTAAGGTTACCTTGCGTTGCCGGTGGACTTAATTGTGATCGACAACGGTTTGGTACCGTTAGTAGGAATGGAATTTATGCTACATTTTGACCTTACTCTGTCGGGCATTAACACTTTAAGTGTCAATAATGAGAACACTAAATGACCCGCAGTTAAGTTTTGTTACCAAAATTAATAAGAATTTTTCAAATGTTTTCACGAACAAGCTAGAAAAGTTTATTAATTTAAGGTTAGATTAACGGTCAACAAAAATTTCACACAAAAGAAGTTCTGCAACTCGATTTAAAAACAGAATTGAAAAAATAATGATTGAAGAAAGGTTTTAAAGGGGATTACGACAAGTAACCTGGCATCACCGATTTTACCAGATTTTAACAAAGTTTTAAAAAGTCCGGGGAGATCAGAATAAGAGGAGATTGCAAGGCGAATTTGAGTCCGCAATTAATAATGGATAAGTTTTCCTTACTGTGGTAATTGATTTGAAAAGCAGTTACTCACAATCAGAATTAGAGAGACAGTAAATGATAAACTATTTTATCAATTTCGTTGGGGTTATTCAATTTTATTAATTGTTCAAAAAATATTTTATCTTCTGAAAGAATATCAGAACATTGTTCTCAAAACATGTAGATTGTATAATCTAATAAAGTGGTGAAAACAAAGTAATTTGTGATTTATTTCAAGTTAATTGTTTAGTAACTCGTATACCATATAGTCCTGGGATTTTTTTAAATCTCGTTTGCAAGGTTTAAAAGGAAATGTAGTATTTTTAGATAGTATTCTAGTATTAGGGAGGATATTAACAGAGCACGAAAAGAGTATACGAGCGGTTCTAGATAGATTTGCAGATTGCAATCTTACAGATAATGCCTAAAAATATGTTTTTTTTTTTAATGTTGAATAAATAAAATAATTAAAACTTTCTTTCAACCACACGTAATTTTGTTATGAAAATTCAACATGCTTCGGGAGCAATGCTTCCTTCTTCAGGACAATGATTGTACAAAAAATAATATTCAAGTGTAGACAGATCGATGAAATATATAAGTATTTTTTGTTTAATAATAATATACAAACTATAATTATCCTACCGTCACTTAACGTATATCACTCAAATGTTCTGGGTTCGTATCTCGATGGATGCTTAATATTTTTACGAAATCGAGACATTTTTACTGTAATAACTTCAATTTAATTATTTTCATTCTGTGACTATCAAAACTTGAGTAGTTAAATATGATTTAACTCACGTAAAGGTGACGAAGATAATGTTTTTCGTCCAATTCTTAAAATATTTTTTTAAGTACATTAAGACATAAAATTTTATTAGGGAATCGCGGCAGTTGAAGAAGAAACGAATAATTTAAAAATCAATTAAACTTTTATTTACTGGTAACAAATTAATTTATTTATAAAAATCTCTGGACATTACTGGAAAACAATTTCGTAATTTTCACTGACCGTCACTAGAATATTCCACACGAATGTACTTTTTCCTTTCGCTGGATTTTCACGTTTCCTCGTATTCGCCCCGTGTCGCTTATATAACTTATGAATTTTTACCCATATTTGATATCCATAACATTTCCATTATAAGACCGACACTTATAAAGAGAATGTTATTTCTAAAATATTCTAGTATAATCTCGTGTATTCTATAGATTTCTATTTGTTTCCGAATAGTATGCTATGTAATAGCCACGTGATTACTCGATAATAAATGAGATCTCACCATTAAGCGTATTAAATTATCTACACCGCTTAAAAAAGTAGTCACTTCAACAAATAAAATTATTTTTTTACTCAGCAATCACATGAATATCTAAAAACAAAGTAACCCATAAAAAACAAGTTTTTATGATACCCCTTTTCTTTGTAAAATATAACAACAATTAAAGACGAATTAAAACATATAACATAACACTAAACTTAAAGTAATTTAATATATTTCTAAAATGTCAGATGTTTTGAGCTTTGATAAGATACTTCATGCTTTGAAGATTAAATTCTAAAAGCATTTGTCAGTACCTGTTATATATACCGACGGAGTAATTCAAATTTAGAAAATATTCCGCGACGTTATCGGGCCGCCGTTGCTAATCAAACTTTTCTAATGATTCCAATTTGAAAAAAACAATAAAATTTCTAAAAATTAGAAATTATGCTATAATTATTTTTTTTTTAACGAAAATTTGATAGATATTCTTGACCGTTGCCACGAGTATACTTGCTAAGTTTCTGCTCGATTGGATCACGGGAAAAGGGTCAAAAACCGATCCAAAGTTTTTTTTGACGACAAGCAAGCAAGCAAGCAAGCAGACGCCATGATTTAATATAAAGGGAGTAAAAACGCATTCAACGGACAACCTAACAGCAAGCATCGTTGACGTCACATTATTTTTAACCCATTCAGTGCATAATTTGTGCAGCATTTTCAGCACCCGGCGACGTTCCATAACGCATCACTTAATAAGGCGTATTCGAAACGGGCTGCCGTAGTCCGCTTTACGCTAAAATACAAAACGTACTTTTAAACTCGCTCTCAGCAATTTCATTTATAATTTCAAGAAAAATTCGCTCCGGGCGCTCTCTTGAATAATGAGAAAGTGCAGGCGGACAAAGGCAACCATTTCAAGAATAAATATTTTTTGGTTAGTACGGAGCCGGTTAATTTTTTTTCATCCTCCATTTCTTACATTTACATCGCTGATATAACACAGCAATTACTCAAAGTTTGCAGAGAAAACAAATTACCAAACTAAAGAAATTATGCTCAATTTTTATTACCACTAAACCAAACATTGTACTTCACACATGTTGAAGTATTTTGTCTGTTTCAAGAGAAACATTCGCATTCACCATCAGGTTTAATAATTACTAATTGAGGAGTATAAAAACAAAGGAAGGTAATATCAAATAAATAAATAAAAAATTTGAATGCAGTCACCGAGGGTTACTTATTTAAAATATACTGAATTCTAGATATTATGTATTTATCCCTTTTAAAATCATGTTTCCTTTAAATTCATAGACCTTTTCATAAGTTAGTAATCCTCGATGGCTACATTTATTTTTTTTGGATTTGAATTTAAATAAAATATGTTTTCAACTTATCGAGTTAAAGGGTAGAACATGGATAAGAGAAGATTTTCTTTTGATCAATAACGGGAATATGGTCAGTAGTATTGGTAAGTTAGGATGTATAATGTTACTAATTAGTGTTTTCTTTGAATTATTTTTAGGATGTACACGCTTTACATTATAAATCCTTATATAAAGTATCGGGTGGAGAAATTTTAATTTATGACAATCGAAAGAATGATTAGTTTCAATCAATGATTTGAAAATTCCAAGAAGTTGAAATTAATAAGGTAAAAGCGATGTTTTTTTATCATCCTATTAAGGTTCCTCATGGTTAGGCATGTGATTTTTAATATAGTTTCAATATCCAAAAGTTATTTAATACATTCAACTTTTTACTATTTTTAGTTTTTGATTTAAAGGGTAACTTGCATTTTAGTCACGGCGGAAAAGTTCCTCGCGAATGGCAAAACGCTACCTTTTTGTTTTTATTTTTCAAAAATTATGCAATAAAATAAAAATTTAGTATGCATCTAAAAATTTTTTCTTCTTTTTCTAATTTTCTTCTTCTTCTTCTACCTTTTATTCTATTGGGTCGGGGTTCCTGCACCACATAAAAGGTTTCAACTTTTCCTGTCTTGGGTTTCGTTCTCCACGTCAGCCTAATTTAGGTACAACCTCGCTTCGCAGCAGACCTCAAACTATTTTCGCCGTCTCCTCCTAGGACGACCTCTTGGTCTTTTGCCTTCTGGTCTTGCTTGGAATATCCACTTCGGCAGTCTATCTTCCGGCGTTCTATATGCAAGATATGTCCCAGTTACCGTAACTATGATTTCTCGATAAACTTCATTAAGGATTCTACTTCGAGACATTCTCTTATTAGATTTTCGTATTTTTTTTTCTCTCCCTTCTGGTAACTCCTGCTTTTTCTCGTAGAAATTCCATCTTGTCAGCCTATAGCCTTGAACGGGTTCTTTCGGTCAAGATCCATTGCCCGTATTCTAAGGTAAGCCTGAAAAATGATTTGTGTGCTGCCAACTTTGCTCGCTGGTTGAGCTCCGCTTTTCTAAGTATGGGATAGTACAGAGAACATTCTACTTGGCTTGCGGTCTCCTATGATACTATCTTATTCACTATCTTGTTTTCCATCCTGAAATGTTATTACACCGAGGTATTTGAAACTGTTTACCCGTTTTAGACGTATGTTCTGGCACGTTATGTTAGATTGATCTTTGCTTCTGTCAGTCACAATGATTCGGATTTATTGGCGCTCAGCCTCATCCCTGCACGATGTTGAAAATGTCATTGCAAAAATTTAAATTAATCACCTTCTTGTAAAAAAAATACTCAATTTCTTTTCAGGGTTCCAGGGATGTTCCAGGGTTGTTTGACCCCCTAAGAAGAGTTATAAAGAAGACCTATAAAGGAAAAATATTGAATAAACATAATCACGTTGCACACTTCGTAACTTCCATATTCCTTAATAATAATTATTGTCACGAGGGTTTTAAAACTATGATAACTACACATTATTGAAGTCTGTCAAACTACATTATAGAATCAATGGAATATTCTCGAAGAAACTGTAATCACTATATTATGGTTACTATTTTTAGTCTCAATATAAATCTCTTAACTTTAAATAAAATAACTTTTTGTTTAACACCACTTTATTGAGTTAAAACCAACTAGTTTCGACTCACAACTGAGTCTTCATCAGGGTTCAGATATTAACTAAATAAAAACAGAATTACGAACAATTAAGGAAGCATTAAGGGAAGAAAGAGACAGAACGTCAACTGTGGTGGGGGTTGAGTGAAAGAGAGTGAGTGTGGGTGGGTGTAGTTAATTGGAAGGGGAATATATCTATAATTGGAGTACGCGATAAATCTAGTTGCTTATTTAGTAAATATTTTTAATTTGTTTTTAAAGATTTTTTTATTTCTAAAGCTTCTAAATTATTGAGACGAATACCTATGTCATTTCTATGAAGTACATCTACACCTGAAGATTGGTCAAATGCGTGGTTTTTTTCTATTAAATAAATCTCTTATATTGAGACTAAAAATATGTTGAATAAATTAAATTAAATAGCTGAAAGAAAACTACTGCATTAATATGTATTTGTATTTGTTTCAATATCACAGTCACCCTCATTATAAAACTGAAACAAAAGCAAGGAAATTGTCGGTTTTCAAAATGCACCCATGAGTTAGAGGCAGACGCCTTCGGGCCGTGTCTGTACGCCCAGGCAAAGGACTAGATTCTTCCACTAGATTGTAATAAGCTATTAAGAAACAAGTCACCTAGTCTGGAAGGCAAACTCCATCAATCTCTCTCAGTCTCATCTCAAGTTTCCTGCTTAGACTGAGTTCCCTATAGAATCCGTCACCGCGATCTTCAAAATTGCTCAAGCTAGTTTTCCATTACGTTCATACCACTTCGGTACATAGGATCACTCTAAACTCTTATCTTACGCGTATCTTCTGAAACGTGTATCTTTTGTCACCACTTCTTCTATAGTTTATATTAAATCTCTGACAGTAAACATTTTTTTGTAACTTCGTCATTGCTTGCTGCTGGTATGGGAAAACAACTATATCACTCGTCCTCTAACCTAATTTCCAGATACCGAACTTTGTACTAACAACCAAAAATCACTACCTAAGTATAAATTAATCCCAAATAAAATATACTTTATCACAATTAATCACTCTTTCATTTATCTCACTAACTATACTACTACTCACTAACTATACTATAGATTTGCTGACATTCTTCAGTGACATACTCACATACAAATAATGGGCAGGATATTATCAAAATGCTAATTGTTGCTTCTCTTTCATTTATTCACTTTTTTAATACAATTTTACAAAAATAAAGGGAAAAGTCATGATGTCATTATGCAGCTTTATTTGACACTGATTATTCAAAACGTCAAACCACAATGAGAATAATACACAAGCAAGAAATTTACACAAGCACCAACTCCTTTGTATAGAGATGGAATAGCCTGTATGAGTTTATAATAATAATTATAAAAATTATTATAATAATAATAATAACCCCTCTTGGACTACAACTCCCATAACTTTCTTCTTATTACTCTATCATACGCCATTTTCAGATCTACAAAAGTACGAAAAAGATTTTAATTCTTTGCCAAAAACTTTTCTGATATCTGGCGCAGTGAGAAAATCAAATACATGCATCATCTTTCAGATAATCCATGAATTTTTCAAATATAAATAATTATATATAAAATTGGGTTAAACCAAAAAAATCTATCTAAATATGTAATTACCGTAATTACATTTTGTGAAAATCTAGATTTTTTTCTTTTTTAGAAATTTCGATTTCCATTTATCCTCCAAACAATTCATAATATACATTATTTTAAATATTTAATATAAGCATTAATTTTGTGGTCAGGCATTTTAACAAAATATAAGTTATGTTAGTACCTATAACACTTACGGAGATTTTTAGTCTACCAGTTTCTAGACGTACATCTTTTCATGAGGACAACCACTACATTAGCATGTGTGTAGTAGTATTTACAAGTACGCAGTGTAGTGTAAATACCACTACACACCCCATGGTGTGTAGTGGTATTTACAAGCATGCAGTGTGGCCTGAAGAAGAGACGCGTACGTCTCGAAACCGGTTGACTAAAAATCTCAATAATTGGTTATTTTCTAACGTAATTAACATTATCATAAAAAATATTTATTTTTTAATTGAGAACATACAAATGAAATAACAAAGATACATATCTCAATTGTTAAAAGAGTATTATAATACGCAGTTCGTATTAAATGCATTGTGGAATGGATTTTATTTTTTTACAGAACTACATTTTGCCTGTTTAATTATGCCGCTGTAGATGAAGCAGAAAATGAAAACTCGTTTCACAAAGATTGAAAGATAAATACCGGAACCGGAAATACAAAATACGCGTAATGGAGAAATAACAGCAAGAATGTTGCAATAATATTTCTACAGTCATTTTAAAATATTATGAGATAAATGCCGGCTGTGTAAAGATTTCTTGACAAAATAAATATAATGTATATCTAGTATCTAAATATGTGTATGCGTTTTGAGTGTATTTGTGTGTATATGTATGAGTGTCTCAATGTGCCGGTTGTGGGAGGCCAAACGAAAGGATGTGGGCATTCCAGATTCACGGGCTCGCTCAATAGCACGATCGCGAAAGAAACCCGTTGTCGTATATTGGTGTATTCGTATATTGCTTTACATATAAAAATTATTTTACAAAACGATTTACTGGCTAAAAACTTATTTACCATTACCTATGACTATAACACTGAAGACATGCAAAAAAATTTCGCGCAATGCATACTTTGGGTGAAAAACATTAGTTAGTATTTTAATGGTCTGATTCTTTTGGTTTTTGTACGATTGTCTAAATAAGTTCGTCCTTAGTTGTTTTTCGAACTGTGATGAGCTACACTGTACGTATTTACGGATCACAAACATAAATGTATGTAGGATAATGCTTACCGCCATCTGCGATTTGCCAAGTAATGCACGCCCTATATAAGGCGCGCACCACAGGGTAACGGTAATATGCTGGCTGCATGCACCCCGCAACAACGAAGGGCCGTCTTACCGACTTTGGCCGTGCTCTTATCTAAACTCTAAATTCTATGCTCTCCCGTTCATATCACCAAGATCGCTCACATGTAACCAAACTAAATATTGCGATATATTCGGGTCATCGAAGGAAAAATTACTGTCTAATCTTTCTGTAAATTCATAATCAAAATTATAAATGCGAAATATTTTATAAATAGAGCATCCGCGTATCAGAAAATGCTCCGAATCGTGCGCATAGTACAAAATGAAAATTGAAAATCTTACTTTGCATATGTATGATAATCTTGTAGTAGAAAAAGTGGACCTTAAAATAAAAAATACATGTACTGTTAAGCATTTATTTCTTTATTATTATTTAACATTATTATTATTTAACATATTATTGTTTAATTTTATATTATTTAATATAACAAACTCATTATTATAATTTAACACTAAGGCGATTCACTTGTTTCAAAAAATATTCAGCGTCAGAAAGCTTTTTTTTCCATTATTCAATTAAGCCAAGTTGGAATTGGAATTGTTTGCAAGTCTTACTGCGCAATGGGTGATATGCCGCAGGAAAAGCGAGGCAGGAATACAGAATCAACACAATTAAATCACAAATTGCAGTCTTGCAAATAATTCATTAAAAGACTTTAGAGACTTATGGTTGCAGGTAAACAAATTGTTCAAATCAATTTGTTTACCTGACTAACAAAGTTATGTACCCCTACGAGTGACGTGCATAACAATGTGAAATTATATAAATTTGTATAGTTTTTGATCATTATCTTCAATTCATAAAATCTGTCAAGACAAAAGCATAAACGGAAAAACAAAAATGAATCTGGTCAGAAACCTAATTATCCCAATTTTTGTAAAGTGCTGAAACATAGAACGGTTGTGCCAAAAAAAACGCTCTAAACTCACTTAGAATGAGAGCCACTGAGAATGGATAGAGAGGAATCAAACATCAAGCAGCGTCAATCCTCACTACAAGGCTCCGTATTCTCAAATATGTTAGCCATGATAGAGACAAGACGAAATCATGGAAAATTCATCAGCAACAAAATGGATCGACTTGCCACTCCTGGATTGCAGAATAAATAAATAAAATTATAATAAAATTATAATAATAACAACAGAATAAATATAAAAGAAAAAGAACTGGAACAACTAATCATGGGTGCCTTCATCCGTAAATAGCTGCAGTTCCATGATCACGACTGCTTTCATCGATAGTAAGAAAAAAATAGATAATTAAGAATGTAGTTCACAAAAAAAATCCTACTTTGGGGGTAGATGAGCCCTCTGGATGAGGTGGATGAGGTGAATGAGAGATGAGGTTTTGAATAGAGTTGAACTCAAGGGTCACCATTCCGTTTGTAGAGTCGGAGATCTCTGCTGTTGATGATGTAAAAGTCGATTGAATTTATTGGAATTTAATAATGACAGAAGTTACAAGTACAATAATTATAGGTACAAAATAATGAATTGATAGATGACGAGAGCTTCCGCTCGATAGGTAGCTTCCCGAGAATGACACTGGGCGAGTGAGATACTCGGCTCTGCAGGCGCCGGCTTATATAGTGATCCAGAACAAAGGCTTGGGGTTGTTATGATTTCGTTTTTACTAGGTCGCGCGTGTAGATATTTAGTTTAGATCAGCAAGGCGAGTTTTCTCGTTCTCCGTGCCCCCTGCTTTACATTACCTTTGTACTCGATCATTGGTCCGGCTTACTTTGTTGCCTGTTTGCTGTCCTCAGCGTTCTTTCCTCGGCCTTTGTATCAAGGGCGACGGCCTGCCGTTTTCGATGTCACCGTATGCGTTACCTCATTACACGGGCGCGTGTGTGTATGCGTCTTGGGCCAATACACTACGTATATTACATTTTTCTTTGCAAAGATCTTACATTGAAAAAAAATATGGTTAAAATTTCTGCAAAGCTTTAATCATTTTATTTGACTCATACTGAAGCAAATTAATTTTTTGTATTCGATAAAAAGTACTTAGGTGCTTCTGCTTCTAGTTGTGAGAGGCTGGTGTTACCAGTTAAACACGGACATCAATTTACGAGTTTATTCCAGTAAAAAACAACGATAGGGGTTTCTCCCGCGGTCGTATCTATGTCTACGAAATACCCGCGTTCTTTCAAGTGGCCTCCCAAGCCCGGCACATTGAAACACACACATACACACACACACAAACACACCCACACACACATAACACACCCACACACACACAACACACACACACACACACACATGTAAATCGATAGGCAGTTGATAGTAAAACATGATATTGTAGTAATAATAGTTTAACTTTTTTCAGATGAGTCGAAAATTTTGAAGTAAATACTAACTTTGAAGTATCTTTCAGCACTACTGTTATTGCAGCATTGTTGCTTGAAAATTTTCTACACATAATTTAAGCAGGAATTAACCTGTGAACTTGCTCTGTTACATCCTGTATTTATCTTTATTATTAGGTCCTTACATATGAAATTGACGTTTAGTATGGGAGGAACATAAAGTCGATTTTTTTTTATTATAATATATTTATTTAATCAAAGTATGTACCATTGCTATCTATGCACTTTTGCCATCTCATAGGTAGTTCATCGATCCCTTTACTAAAAAAACCATTCGGAAGGGAATCAATAAAATCTTTGAAGGCGGTTTGGACTGCCCCATCGGAGTTGAATTTTTTCCTTTGCAAGAAGTTATCCAAATTTCGAAAAAAATGGTAATCTGTTGGGGCAAGGTCCGGAGAGTACGGTGGATGTCTTAGACATTCCAATTGAAGCTCCTCTAATTTGGTAGCCGTCTGTTGTGCAGTGTGTGGTCTAGCGTTATCATGAAGCAGCAGTGGCCTAGAGCGATTAACCAGCCTCGGTTGTTTAGCAGCTAGCTTTTCCATCATGGTTTGCAGTTGCTGACAATAGACATCTGCCGTAATCGTCTGGCCAGATTTAAGAAAGCTGTAGTGAACGACACCAGCACTAGTCCACCAAACGCTCACAAGTAACTCGCGTTTGTTGATTTGCTTCACTCAATTCGTGAGGTACCCACCTTTCAAGCTTTTTCACCTTACCAATTTGCTTCAAGTGGATTAAAACAGTTTTATCACTAACACCGCAGCCTGTAGCTAACTCGGATGTGGTTTGCGATGGATTCCGCTTCCACAATAGCCTTCAATTCTTCATTATCAACTTTGGTCTCCGGCCGTCCACGGGGCTTGTTCTGCAGGTCGAAATTTCCAGAACGAAAACGTTGGAACCAAAAACGCACTGTGTTTTCTTTTGCGGCACCGTCGCCATACACATCATTAATCCTTCGAGCCGTTTCTGCAGCACTGGTGCCACGGTGGAACTCGTACTCGTAAATAACGCGATATTTCAAGTTTTTCATTTTGTAAACTGAGTCTCGCAAAGAAAAAAACAATTGAGGAAAAAACAAATGAATTATAATTTTCAAAACACAAATACATGAGTAAATAGCTGTAAAAATTTGGATTTGGAATTCCTAACCAAAGAGAAGATATTTGAGATCAAATTTGCCAGTACGGTAAAACGTCAATTTCATATGTAAGGACCTAATATTTTGATCGTAACGAATATCAAAAAACCAATAAAATTTATTTTTACACGATATTCAAAAATTGATTGACTTTAAAGAAATAATAAGGTGTTTAAATAGGAATTATTCTGAATTTCATAACCATCTTTTGGCAATGGATCATTCTTTTAATATTAATAAGGGTTTACAAATTTTACATACAAATTATAAAGAATCACAGTTTGATAAATTAGAAATTTTGGAAATAAGAAAAAGTGTTAATAGTAAATGGAATATTATAAATAACCAGGTTCTTTTTACAAATAGTTATGTTTTAAATTTATTTTCATGTTAAGTAGGCACTTTATTATTATTCATTTTCCATATACATTTTTTTAATATTTTAATTATCTATAGTTTGATTTTTAAATTTAATTTTGTTAGTATACATTTGGTATCCTGACGAAGGGGCCATGGGCTCTGAAACATGTCGTTTTTTTTCAACAAAAAAGTGGTGTAAACAAAGTTAATTTCTATAAATTATGAAAATAATGTATTATGATATCCCAAGTAAGTAAAATACCTTAAAAATTTCGCCTTAACTGGTTATAAAAAAATATTTTTTAATTATTATTTATTAAATATATTATTTTCGCCGTATTCTCAAAGTGTTTGTACCCCCGTCCCACCGAAAGTTCTGATAGGGATGTAAGAAAAGGGAAAAAAATATGAGGCGATTATATCTCATACAACACTATCCTTAATGTTTGAGCTATTAAAATCAACAAAGCCATAACAGGGTATAAATCATGCGGAAAATTGCGGTTGCCAGGTGTTGAATATACGTGCTTATATATTTTTATACGTCCTTTATACAGATCTGCAGGGTGGCGTGAAATGGGGCTATTTATTTTTAAATTCAAATACATAACGTGTGGCCTCATGTGCCCTGCGAGAAGTTGGAAACACTGTATTATTATTTTTTAAATTACTATACGGCATCAGAATACTTGAAGTATTTCATTATTATTGAAATAATTGTACAATATTTTACGAAAAATGAATGTAAAATTATTTGAAATATATTTTATAATTGCATTTATTTAGTAATATTTTAATGCAACCCTGGAATCCTACTTGGGGTGCTGGAGCACCCCACAGCGTTTTTAATTTGTTATTTTGTCGTTTATATTGTAGGTATAAATTATTTTTAAAGCTATGAGACGATGGGTCTAACTCTCTTATCCTATTGTCTGCTAAAATCAACCAAGAAGAAGGTCATCATTATGTTGTCAATTCTTCGTGATTTTCCTGACAAAAATAATGAAGTAGAGCTCCAGGAAATAATTAATTATTATAATAAAACCAAAAGTGGCGTCGACGTTTTCGATGCAATGGCTAAAAAATACTCCGTCCAAAGAAAATTGCAATGGTGGCCAATGTGCATTTTTATGGACTTTTGAATGGTATTGGCATTAACTCTTGGATTCTCTACAAATTTTTAAAGGCAACAAATAAACCAGAAATAAAATTCAGAAGAACTTTTAAAAAAAAATTGAGACACCAACTTGTGAGTTATTATTTGGAAGAACGCCTGCAAAAGCCAAGTTTGAGGAGGGATATAAGAGAAATTATTTGTGGTAACCTTAAAAAACCTATGCCAAATAAAAGCTTAATTCATTAGCATCACACCCAGAAGCGTTGTCCCAGGAGTAAGGACCGGAAGAGAAAAACTTAGTGTACGAAGTGCAAAACTCCGATTTGTTTGGAACATCAAATAAAAATATGCCAAAAGTGCTACAACTAACTAATAACAAGTAGATTTATTTTGATTTTTGATCTTAAGTTTACAGTCCTACGTCTAATAAAGAAATATACTTTTAAAATTGTTTCATTAAAAAAATAACAACTCCCAAAGTCTGGGGTGCTCGGGCACCCCTTGTAAGAAAATCGGTTGGGCAAAACAGTGTAGGATTCTAGGGGTAGGGACCAAAAATTACAAATGAAAATAAAACACGATTGTCTTTTAGCTCTATATATTTCATTTTTCTGAGATGCGTGATTGTGATTTTGTGTAATTAGGTCAATATCAATCTCTATAATAAAAAAAACGCGTCTCACAAAAATTAAACAAGTAGAACTAAGTGTGTTTTTATTTTCAGAAGTATGATTATTAAGTTCTACATATTTCCTTGGAAACAATATGTGTGATGTTCTCGTCCCTTGCGTTAGAAGGAGAACTTGGTAGGTATCGGTAATCTAGTCAAACTCGCTGTACTGCTTCAAGATACTTTATTAATAGTACAAATGGTTCACGCCACAATATTGCGATATACAAATACAACCCCAACTGTTACTAATATGATGGCGACTCTTTACCTATTCCTTCTTTCTCTCTTATTGTCTGTCTTTCTTATTCATTCGGAAAGACGTTACAATAAGTATACCTGAAATGTTTGTGTTTGAATGTTGTTGTTTAGGTTTAGATCACTCGTAAAAATAAATCTGCATTAACTTAAACCTATAGATCCATTTACTCAATTATTTATTCACATTATCTTATACGATTGAACGACACTCAGACACTAAATATATAATACACATAAATGTACATGTAAAATACGCTTAAATGTAAAAATACATGTTACCAGAGCGTGCCAAAGACATTTTTAATTGAGATAATGGGCATAGTCTTAATTTATAATGTTTTATTATTAGAGTATCATGTATCTATTATCCTGTTAGTGTTTCTAATAAACATTTAAAAAAAACTGAATTACAATAAATTTCGTAATATTCACACAGTAAGGTGCTCTTTGAATCGTATATTGTAATAAATAAATAAATAAATTTATATATATAATAATTTAAAAAAACAAAAAAATAATAAATAAATTATACATTAAATAAATTAATAAATAAGTTGCTTATAAAAAATATATTCAGAATAATCCAAATTAAATAAAAAGTAATGAAAAAAAAAGCTTACCATATTGGTAATTTATTGATCATCGTGGCATCAGTAAAATACGGAGTATAATTAAACTAGTTAACTTTGTTTAAACCACTAAAATTTATTTGGTAAAATCAACCGGTTTCGGAAACGACGTTCCTTCGTCAGGGTATACTTAATACTAACTGAACTTTACAAAAATTATAAACAATCATACTTCAGTGTTAAGTGTCCAAATGGGGGTAAATAGTGGGGGGTGCGAAAGAAACAAGTGATAGGGTGAAAGGAAACATATTCAAAATAGGACAGTAAGTTAAATTTTTTTGGTTGGTAATAATAGATTCATTATTATTTATAGCTTTCTTAATCTCTAGGGCCTCTAAATTATTAAGGCATCTACTTTTACTATTAATGTGAAGAATGTTGACCCCTGTATTTTTATCAAAACTATGGTTACTCTCAATAATATGATTGGCAAATTCGGAAAAATTTGAATTATTTAAGCATCTACTATGTTCTTTAATCCTAATATCAAAAATACGACTCGTTTTTCCAATATAAAAAGAGGGACAGTCATTACATTAAAATTACATTAAAACCGGTTGGTTTTACTAAATAAATTTTAGTGGTGTAAACAAAGTTAACCTGGTTAATTATATTCATAATGAATAACCACAAAGTTATAGCAAAATACAACAGTATAAAATACAGTGTATTGAATGTTAATTCCGTTAACTCTTGCGGGAATGCGGTATGGTGTATTTCAATATATTGTATAACGCATTGTTATTTTATATTCTCTCAAATGATAATTAATAAAAATAACACTTTCTCACATAACAGTAATAACTCAAAATACTTTACCATTTAAACAAATAGATAACTTTACTATGTTTAATTTGTTCTGCGTACTGCCAGGGTTTTCGAGAATACCCGCGTACTCAGAACTCTTTACAACTCCTTGGTGCGGAGTAGACTCGAGAGTGGCTCGATGATCTGGGGGCCACATGAGGGCAAGTACTCTCTTATGGTTGAGAAAGTCCAAAAGAAGTTTCTGAGATATCTCTACATGAGAGAGTACGGGCATTATCCTTGGCTTTACCCAACCGAGTTTCTCCAGGGTATGCTTGGCTACAATAGTTTAGAGACTAGAAGGAATGTGTATTTGATTACACATTTTTATCGATTGTTGCGCGGTATGATCGATAATCCTGAAATTATGCAGAGCATTGGTTTGTATGTTCCTGATAATTACACTAGACATCGTCAGCATAGATTGTTTCACATTTCAATATACAGGACCAACCTGCCGATGGTTATGCCTGTTGGAAGAGCCACAGCTATGCTGAACAAAATTGCTTTGGGTATTGATATATTCCATGTGTCTGAGGGGGTTTTCCGAAGCGGGATTCTCCTACACCTTTGACCAGATTTTGTTATTTTTAATTTATTAAATATTTTCATTTTTGATATATACTTCCTAATATGTATGCCTTAAACATTTTGTTTGTCATGTACATATTATCGTGAAATAAATTGAATTGAATTGAATTGAATTGAATATGTACAAACCACGTTGATTACTTTAATTCGATATCCTCCCATCTTGGTCTCGGTCTTTCTCTCGAACTTGATCCTTTTGGCTCATGTTTAAGGCCTGTGTGCACGTCATCTAATCTCGCTACATGGCCCGCCCACTGCAACCTCTTTGCCTTCACCGGTCTCAAAATAACTGGGGTGGCACCCCACTCCCAAAGTTCAGAATTCTTTTACTTCCCCCGCTCTCCATTTACGCTACTACGTATAGAATTTGAAATTTAAATATCTATATAATTAATTAAAATATATTTTGTTTTTTCCACTTGTGTATTGAAAATTCGGGTCAATATTCCGTTCGTCAAGATACATATATAAATAATATGAAATTGAATATTTTAAATAATCATGTATTTTTTACAAATATTAATGACAGATCGTAAACCTGTTAGTACCCAAAAAGAGGCTTTCATTATTTTCCATATAAATAGTTTCAATCAATGTATATTATACATAGATGTGTAATGTATATTATACATAGATGTGGCTTAGTTTTGAAGAATTCTTTATTACTGAAATCTGATTCTGACTAAATCATTTGACGCTGGAAATTCATAAGGTACGATATTGATGATAATTGAATCTATCAAAATCTTGACATCTCAAAAGATCTGACATTTTAGAAATATATTAAATTCCTGTATGTTTAGTGTTATGTTATATGTTTTAATTCGTCTTTAATTATTGTTATAGTTATTTAGACTGTTATAGTTATATAGAAAAGAAAGGGAGTATAATAAAAACTTGTTTTTTATGGGTTACTTTTTTTTTCAATTCTCGAACACATTTTGAATTTCTTCGAGATATTTCGTTGCCTCTAGCCAATTTTACACACTTCAGTTCTTTATAGAAATTTATTAATTATTTTTTCGTCTCTAAGTTTGTATGAGATATGGAAATTATTTTTTCTTGTCTAAAAACTTACTTTGGTTATGATAAACGGTAAAAAAGATGAGAAATTGTTAACAAAAATTCAAAATTCACTTATGATAAAACCAGTTTCTGAAGCAAAATAAGATCTCGGGTAAATTATGTGATGAACAGAAATTTTTAAAACAAAACTTCAACTTCAAACATTTTCGCATTTAAGTGGCGGTGAGCGGATGCTGGGGGTGTGTTGAAATTTGCATAACTCAACACTTCCGATTCTTAAATGTTCAGGCTAGACAAAGAAAAAAATATTTGCAAGCAATAAATAAATACACCACAAATTATTTATTTCACCTTCCTGTTCCCATTTTACTAACATTACATCATCTTAATTGAAAGAATAGGTATTATATTAATACCTACTTAGTGTACTAAGGAGCATAATACACATATAATTTTAATATACAACACTACCTACAAAACTATCTCCATTATCTTTCAATACCATTTCAATATATAAAAAACAAAAAATGAAAAGTAACATGTGTTATTGTTTGTATGTAAAATATTAAAATAATTTCTAAATCTTTATTATTCTTGCGCTTAAAACGTACCGAGTAATGCGCGCCCCGCCATTATCGAGAAACAGTAGTAAAATGGCAAAATTTTATGTAAGTAGCGAGATGTAATAAACGTAGATAATATTTAATATGTTGAAATATTGTACACGTTATTTTTAATTCGAGTTACTTATAAAAATGATGTATTTAATATTTATACACGTTTAATAATTTATATACAGACGCTAAGGGCCGCTCAGCTGCCACTTCTGCCGCGATGCTGTCACCACTGTCGACAGAGCCTCCCGCGAGGCACAGCAGCAGGCAGTGAGCGAGATTCAATTCCAGATACGGTAGTTCAGCTAAAAATTCTCTCACGTCCGTTCAGAATGTTTCCACATCAGCCCTGATGATGGACCCTGCAATGGGATCCGAAAGTCAACCAGAGAGGTCAGATATACACGGCAGAATATTCCAGTTACGGAATAATAAGTATGTCGAACTTTTTCAGGAGTTAATTATGGGTGGGTGTCTCGCTGGTAGATGCTGGTAAATTCAGTTACCGGTAAGACCTGATTGAGAAACCAATTGACACTTCTTAAGGAGCTGCTGTCAACTGTCATGTCATAGTGTTATTCTTGTCCCTTGCGTACGTCCCTTGTCGAGCCTTGTATTTTAAATAATTTAATATAGTTTTATTAACTGGAAATCAACGTTTATTGTACATTTAAAAGAAAGCAATCGGCTTTTGCCAATTGCTCGCTGCTAAGCCCTACGGATGGCTGAACTGGAGTTCCTCTCGCAAATCTCTCACATCAGAGATTGTGCTCTAACTTCTGAAGCATCGCGCGTTACGGACAAGCCCCAGGTCAAACAATTTTCTCCGGAAATCCCCATGACCGGAGACATCTGTACGGAGTAATGGTCAAACGCGGGGAACTCCTTCATCCCTTCATCCAAACAGGTCGAGGGGAGTGCCGAGGGCTCACAGGGTTAGTAATAAATGAGCCTAATTTAAATGACGGGGCAAGACAGCATGTGAGTAATCAGATGTGTTGATGTGGAGAATATTTATTATCGTAGAAACACCCAAACCCAGGACATCATTAAATATAAGAATTAGTTTAATACTTTGTTGACACATACAAATCTTGATAAAGAATGACTGATTGATATAAAAAAATAAATAAAAGTAAATAACTTCTTTTACTTTGTTTAAACCACTTATTTATTGAAAAAAATCAACATGTTTCAAAGCCAATGGCTTCTTCATCAGGAAGAATCTTCATTCTGATGAAGAAGCCATTGGCTTTGAAACATGTTGATTTTTTTCAATAAATAAGTGGTTTAAACAAAGTTAATTTATATTAATTAAAAGTAAATAAGTATTTATTTAGATTAATAACATTATTATTCTCATTTACAGCATATAACACGAAAAATATGTAATGTTATAGCTAGACCGTATTCAAAAGAATGCGCGCAAAAAATATGTGTGTTGTTACGTTGCAAAAAATGAACACAAAATAAGTTTTCTAGTGAGTAAGTAACCTTTTTTAAACTAAAAAATATATATTTATCTGAAATATCACATTGAGGCTTGTAATACGAACTTGCCAGGAAACTTTCCCTCCGCTTTCTTCTTACCAGACAAAACTAGGTAATGGTCTTTTGATTGTGGTCAACCTATAATGATAGTTTTTGCGTGAAAGACGCTTCAAAGGCTGTTTACATATGTGATATCTTGGAAGAAGAGTTTTTAGCTTCTTGAAACTTTATTGATTTTCCATGAATCGTATCACTAGAGGCAGCTAATCCACATATCTAGGCCCGCAATGCTGAAGGCACGTTCCGCAAACTTGGTGGCTCCAGGTCTCCTTGGTACTACCAGCTTGCAGAGTGTCTCCTAGCTAACTGCATTGTGAGCTGCCTTCCTGTGATATTTTACGGGATACATAGCTCCATCAAATATTGTGGTGCATTTTTTTTTTTTTTTTTTAAATAGAGATGCGAACACGGAATACGTGTCACATCAATATTCTTACTATTTTCAAACTAACCTTAACGCTTGTGCTATGAAAATAGGACTAACTTGCTAGTCTGGGCTGAGATTCGAACCCGCGACCTTTGGATCACGAGGCGAGTGTCCTAACCACAAGACCAACAACAACAAACTTGAAGACTTTTGAATACCATCAGAGAGAGTTTGAAATTTATACCAATAACGAAACCAATGTAGCTGTTTCAGCATTGAAGATATCCGCGAAAACTTTGACGCCTTAAATGTGCTTATATTTCGAAGGTTTTAATCGATAAAACGATAGTATTTTAATGTCGATAAATCTGATGCTCCAGAAACACATGTTTTTTATACACGTTAGATAATTTAATAAACATGAAGATTTTCCTTAATGAAAATACCAAATCAATATAATTACCTATGTGTAGTCAGTTAAAGGTGCTATGTCGAATCATCTGTTACCCGATGTAGTTATCGAGTTTTCCAACGCCGCGCACAATTGTCGGTAGCGTCAGCAATGCGGTCTTGGCGGATGGCTGGGATTACCTCTTCCCAATAATTTAACACCTCCATTGAATATTTCCAATAACGGTTTGTCTCTTTAGTGGCTACATATAAAATAATTCATGAATACAGATATTGCGAAACCCGTTTTGGCACAGAAGCTCAATATATATTAAATATATAGACCGCGTCGACATCAAAAGATACAAAGATGATATAAAATGGCGTCTTAAAATAAATCGGCGTCTTGACACAAAACGGCTTCATGAGAAAATTTATATTATCCTTAATAAATATGAATACATTGGTTCAAATGATTGTTGACGGACTCAAAATACCTATATTCAGACGACTTGCAGAATGCGAAAAACTTTTTTGACTTTGCACTATCCTCTCTGGAAATAAAGCAGCTGAATTTCGTGGAAAAAAATATACAATTCAATACAAATATGATACAAAAGGGGGAAAAGAAGTTCTAATAAAAAAAACAACAGTGATGTTCGAGTAAAGTGCAAAAAGATGAAATAATGAAATGTCAGAGAAAATAAAAAAGAAAAATTAAGTAATCAAGATAAATTATAGCCGATGTAATTTTTATGAGAAACATAATGGAAGTTTTTTATAGACGGCCCAGGGCTCACGCCCTGTATGAGCTAGCTTTATTGAACACTCTATACAATGTAACGTTCACCAATACCATCGTAAGAACGTCCACACATTATCAATATTTTTAATGTTGTAGGTATATATATAGGCTGAAAATCTGAAAACTTTCAGATATTTGAATAGTTTTCAAATAAGGATCATATAGTATACGCGATTTCGATGCTGGTAATGATATTTTTATATTTTTAATGTGGAGTTTTAAGCAATATTCTTTTTAATGTATATATGATATTCTTCCGGATTATTCAATATATACATTAGAATATGTCTAAAATTCAATATTTACTAATAATATAAAACAGTTTTTAAAGCATTTAGGTTATTATTATGGTCTAGACATATTTATCTGTAAATGGTTACGGATATTTTATACGAATCACGAATCACATTAATCAGTCCGCCCTATACCTCCGCGAGTACAGGTCGTTCTCTTGATGACGTTGAATACGACTTCAACGAAACGTCGAGGATTGTCTTTCGAAAAAACATACGGTTCGTATAAAATATCCGTTACCATTTACAGTTAAGTATATAACAGTTTGTTTATTTTAATCATATTATGGATATATTCATATTATTTACTGATCATCACCCCGTTTTTCCCGCAGGTGTAAACATTGGAAACGGAGCGATAAAATTTCATGTCTCGGAAGGGTTTTTCCGAAGCAGGGCTTTTTTCTGCTATAACTTTGTTAAGAGTATAATTTTTTTTTTTGATTCTTCTATGTTGTTCTCTCTGTGTATTAATTATTATTAATCATGCATGTTTAATGATATTAAATGTCCCTCTGCGGATAACCAGTGTTGTTTTCTAAAAAAATTTTTACACACTCAAAATATTTTCGTATCCTCTATTTATGAAAAACTTGTTTTAAGAATTATAAATAAATTAAATATATTAGTTATATTATATGAATATATATTTTTTTCTTCTTCCTAGCCCCCAATTTTGAGAAATCTGGTACTTCTCTGGCTGTCTCACGAAAGGTCAAAGTATTGAAGTTTGCGGATTTTAATACAACATAATAGATAGCATGATAAAAAATGTATATTTACAATTTATATAATAATGAAATTTGAAAAAAAAATAAACAAACTTGTTATACTCTTTTTCTATTTAAATCTGAATAGGAGAATAATACGAAATTTACGTGAGAAAAGAATCATAAATGGAACTTTGAATTCCATTACTGCAAGCACAATTCAACGTAAAATGGAGTTACGATTGCTTTCTATCAATTCAATCCTATTTTATAATATTGTCATGGGTTGCAGCGGTGGGAGACGAAATTAAATATTCAAATTAATTAAACATTTTATTGTATAAATCAAATCATTGAACACAAGCAAAACTTTAATATTTTAATTAGCACTAATCATCACTCGGGATTCTTCCACTTTTTTGCACTCAACACTCATCGCTCGTAGATTGGTACTCGTATATATCTTATATATTATCTTATATAATGCGGTCACTAAGACGCTTCTGTGGAAAATCTTTAGTCGATAGAGTGAGGAATGAACAAATTAGAAGTGAATGCAATGCTGGCTGTAGTGTGGTAGATAGAATAAAGAAAGGAGTGCTGAGATGGTTTGGTCATGTGGAACTTATGAACGAGGAAAGGATGGTTAAGAAAATATATGAGGCGAATGTTGAAGGCAACAGGAATAGAGGGCGTCCGCGAAAGACCTGGCACGATCAGGTACTACAAGTATTTGAGGATGGCCCTGTTAAAAGCCGCAACAACCGTAGAACGTGTAGGAGAAGATGTATGAATGTGGCCGAAGCAAAAGTGGTGTGCCAGGATAGAAGAGTGTGGCGTTCAATCCTCTCTGCCTACCCCTGCAGGTAAACGGCGTGATGGTTAGTTAGTTAGTTACTTAGTTAGTATTCAATATTATTACCGAATCATACGCTGTCTTTTTTGCTGGTTTCAAATGTCAAAATATAATGTTTGTGTAGCGATATGGCATCGCTTGTTTATAAATGGATTGTCATTTCGCGAATGTTCTGGTATAATTTTGTGTATTTCACATCCTCCCAGTTCTATATAACTATAATTCTTGCGTAGCAATGGCGTCACTTGTTTATAAACATTTGTCATTTTGCGAATGTTTTGGTACAATTTTGTGTATTTCACATCCTTCCAGTTCTATTTAACTATAATTTTTGCGTAGCGATGGCGTCGTTTGTTTATAAATTGATTATCATTTCGTGAATGTCCTGGTATAATTTTATGTACTTCACATCTTTCCAGTTCTTTATAACTTCAAATTTTTAAACGTCCAGACTGTTTCGGGAATCCTTGAATTTGTGCATTTTCTTATCATTTTAGTAACTAGTGACAATACTTTGTTGTCGTGGAATGGCGTTGTATATAAAATAGCTTATTGATGTAATATGATGATGGAATATATCACAACGGCGGTTAAGAATATTCATAAAAATCATTATTTATATATTATTTTTCATTCATTCTTTCATAATTTACCATGCATTTAACACAAAGGTGGCTGAAAATTTATAAAGTGACAGTGAAATGAAATTTGAAGAAAATCATCCTTCAGAATACACCGTGTGAGAAGAGGAAAATAAATATTAGTAAACGCCATTCCAAGAGTAATCGAATCTGCGGTAGAGCGATTATCCCCTACAAGTGTCCCGTCTTGTAACCAGAATTGGATAAAATTCATCAGGGAAATTGTAGTCGCACATCAGAGTTTATCAAATCAACACCACCACATAAAAAGAAATGCGCATTTTCTTCATCACGCTCAGCACATTCCAAATTGTCACTTTCTAAATTAGCGCAAAAAGTCTACTTATTAGAAATCTTGAATTGGAGAATATTGTGAACAGAAATAGTCACTCGTTTTCTACTATTTGGGGTGGCTGGGATAATGCGGTTCCATGATCATTGAATTTTCAATGTTACGCGTTACAGACAATTACTGTAACGTGTGTAACGGTAGGGGTACTTGATTTTAATACAGTTCAGGTATAAATGAAAGTTAATGCTCACTTAATCAAATGTGGAAGATAACATTATAATGATTTATATTTTGGTTCACCGCTATTGTTTCGACCACATTCCTTCATCTTCTCAAGCACCCCTTAGAATGTTGAAACTTTTAAAATTAATTTTGGATCGTGCCAGGTCTTTCGTGGATACCCCCTATTCCTGCTGCCTTCAGCCCTCGCCTTATATATTTTTTTTCACATTTTCTCCCCGCTTAAACGTCCTATATGACCAAACCATTACAGTTATGTTTTCTTTAATCTATCAACCTCGCTACAGCCAGTATTGCACAACAATTTTTGATCATGGCATTTTAATAATATGTTGAGTACAGATACACATCAATGTGTACGTGTAAGTGCAAAAAATTATAAATAAAATTAAACCTTTTTTAAGACTTTCTTATGGTTGTCTTTGTGTCTATCCATTACATTAAAAAAATAAATGTAGTGCTCAATTTTAAAAGTTCATGAATTTGTCCTTGTCCTTGTTTCATCGGTAGTCATCCAGAAGATGACCAAAGAACTCCTGGATGACTCAATGCTACCGACCCCAAAAGCCTACTTAGTCATTTGGTTGGAACAGTGCCAGGAAAATAAAGGTATCCATTTTTTAAAGTCCTATAAAAAAAAGAATCATGGTGTAAACTAGACAGAAGCCTAGTTGATTCAACACAATTAATTCTAGCAAAATAGACAAACTATCAGAGGTGGAAACTGCATCAAATATTAAAAAAATATCTGATTTCTTAAATATGTATTTTTTAAATATAATATTGTTAAATTCACCTCTTACGTAATCTATACTGATACATAAAAATGTAAAGTTTGTAAGTTTGGATTGTGGGAGGTAATCTCCCAAACTACTTTTCAAAAATTATTTCACCAATATTTAGAATGGACTTTCAGAGTGGACATAGGCTATATATTGTTATCCCGTTAAAATAAAATGGCTTTTCATAGTGACCTATTTAACGCGCATTTTTCGAATCAGTTTTTTTTTTAAATTATAAAATTTCTAGTAAAATTTGTCACATGACAATTTGTATAAAAAAAGAGAAAATGAAATAATAAGCATATAATTCATTCACCATAATAACAAGTTAATGAATTTGATCAAAATCGTTTCATGACAAATAGATTAGCAAATAGAAAACAAAAATAACGGCGCCTGAAGCATATGCCATTTTCATTACACCATTTTCAAATACATTGATGTCATCCCATATAAAGACTGCTTTTGGTTAAATATCATTCGGAAAACTACCATCTTAGCTATTGATTAGGGAGTCGATACATCATGGTGTTAAATATTCCGTTGCATGATGCGCGTGCACTTCATTGCGCCATAAAATTTCACTGTAAAATATTTTTAACCTATTGTTATAACCTATTGGTATAAATTCAAAAATGTTCACATTCTTTTTTAGAACCATTGTTGATTATTTTTAGAATATTTTTCAGAGAATTTTTTGTAAACCCAGAAATACAACCCGAAAGAAAAACGTAAGTAAAGAATTTCGGAGAAAAGATTAAAGACTTCCAGGATGAAAGAACAACATAAAACAGGAAATGGGGAACGAGAAATATATAGGACCAATGATCGCTTGACTAACCTCGATTTTGTGTTTCCTTTTCTTATTTTCATCTTTATTTAAGGCCAAAGGATCACAATATGACATTTCTATTCTTAACCCAGCATATTAATTCAGGTATACAGGGCGTCTGGTAGGTGGTAGCAAAAACTGTGGGAGAGACTTCTTTATTCAATTTTGAGTAAAAAAATTTATTTACACTGAAATGTAAACGATATCAAAGTTTGCATTTTGTCTATTTTATTTTCTGTAAAACGTTGGACTATCACTACACTAACTTAAATGGAATATAAAAAAACATTTGCTTTAATACGTATCAAACAAAATAACAAAAGCTTTTCAGAAATTTGATAAATATTTTTTTCTAAGGTTTTTTCATTTTATTTAACTTATATTGAAGTGAATGAATTGTTAATATTTTCTAGAGTTATTGTTGTAATAGTGAAACGTTTTATAGAAAATAACTCAAGAATATTGAAAAAAAAAATGCAACTTTGAAGTCCTTATCTGCGTAACTGTTGATATTTTACCAAAAGTATATGGAATATTTTCTATTCTAAATTGAATTAAGAAGACTCCCCCGTTTTTGATTTTTTGCTAGTAGGTGCGAGGTACCCTGTATGTACCTGTTGTATGATGTGGTGATTCTAACTCTTAGAGTTTTCTCCATCTAAGTTTACATTTTCCCACAATCTTTTCTGCCAGCTGCACAATTCCAAATCATTATTCATGCTCTCACTTCTAAATCTGTCTCGGGAACAAATGGTTTCTAGATGCGAATACAGTCTTCTAGCCGAGATCGAAGACTATAGTTTCGGAAATCTTCTCGTCTAAAACCATCCAGTCTTCCAAGTGCATTTGTCAATCCAAAAACAAAACCTTTTTACCGACATTTTAAAACTAATCGATATAGATACAGATAATGCAACACTAAGATTTTTTATAAAAAAATATATAATTACGTATTAGCTTTGAAATTGATAAAATCATTTTTTTAAATTAATTTACAAAAGGATAGTCCATACATTACATGCATTAAAATATTAAATTATACAGATAATATCTCATGCAACTCTTTTGTTCTATATGCTATCATTATATTTTAATATTATATTTCATTGTGCCACTGAAATACATAGGTTATATTTGTTAAGAATAAAAAGTTAGACGAGAAAGAAGAGGTTAAGTGTATTTAGTGAAAGCACATATATAAGTAAGTTTGTAGGTAGTATATAATGTTTTCATGATTGGTGAACATTATACAACATTCTGTAACAATTCTGACAGATTCAGAAAGACAAGAGAACATAACAATAATATAAGTGTGTGAAAATACAATTATGTTTTGTGTTGTGTTTAATGTTTGTTCATTTTTATCACACTGATCAAATCAGGTTATTTTAGTTAAAAAAAAATATTTGATTAACTCTTCAACAGCGTACTTCATAGCGTGCATCAGTAAATGAGAGACAAGTTATTCAGGAGTGATAAAAGTGTATCGAAGATAATTAGTGCAAACTACGAAATTCTTGAAACATTTAGAGTGAAATAAGAAACAGTACTCCGAATAATTTCGTTTCCAGTGACTTTGCTTATTAATTAGAGTTTAAATAGTTTTTAGTGTTTCATTTGCTACCCATAGCTATGGTCCCTATAACTGTAGTCCCGGTAGCTATATTTAAGCATTATAAATATCGAAAAAGCTTAATTATTAGTATGTCTGCAATAAATTTATATTAATTTTTTTCTTTCTTAAAGTTATAAATTATTTCTTACTACGATATCTGGTCCAAGAATCATTAGAAGAGGTGTGAGGAGGAAGCTGCGTACTGCCGAGACTATTTGTTTATCTGATCCAAGCAGTGGCGAGGTCACGTCCCCTGATTTGCATGGAATTAACTACAAACTTAAATAATTAATTATCGGTTTAACATTAATTACACAATTAAGAATCATAAACTTGAGATATTTTGAACACTGCTTGTATAAATTATCATCTTATTCATTGGAATATTGCTATGAATTTTACTAGGTTAAATTAAAAATTATTAAATTAAAGGATATGAACATATTGAAATTTTGCCTACTTGCATATAGAAAAATCGAATATTCTCTTAAAAATACCTTCATAATCCTTCATAAAAATCCGAAAGTAGATACAAAATGTTTCTAGTACTTACATTTTCTAAATACGTCAAATATAACGTACTTAAAACAATGTCCTTAATACCTATAATAATAATAATAATAAAATAAAAGCCTTTATTCAGACATTTTTTTTGTGTGCTTATGACAAAAGTATGTATCACCATGACAGTTTCGTATGTATGCTTTTTGGCAAAAGATTCCAATTGTTTACATTTTTCCCTATCTTTTGCTATTCTGGTCCACGCGCCAACTGCTGTAGCCTCGATCTCATCCACCCATCTTCTACAAGATCTGCCTCTTTTCCTGTTCTTATCTCATATGAACCAATACCTTATTATGCTTTACCATTTCTCTCTTCCCCTGATTGTATGTTGAAAAAAATTGACTGAACGTCTACTTTGGCAGGGGATAGATGAGAGAGAGGGGGTGTGAGTAGGTGTAGAGAATTGGAAGGGAAATATATCTAGAATTGGGCTACGCAATAAATCTAGTTGTTATTTGATAAATAAAAACACTCTTTTCACAAGAAAAACATAATTTTGTAAAAAACCAACCCATAAAAACCAAGTTTTTATTTTACTCACTTTGTAAATTAAGTGAACTATCACGTAATTCAATAATTGATTGACTGAAAATGAAACATTTCTAGAAAAATATATATGTCAAAAATCTCTAAAAATATCTCTTTATCTCAATTAGATTTTTTTTTTCGTTTTATTTCCTGTTACATTCTTTTGGCGAATGAAAATCTAAACAATTAAAGACGAATTAAAACATATAACATTACCGAATTTTGCTGTCATCTGTGAACCAATTTTCATAAATTTTCAAAAATGGTAGTGATGTACCTATTATACCGACGAAGTAATTCAAATTTTAAATATTCTGTGACGTCGTCAGGCCGCTGTTGGTAGTAATCAAACAATTGTATGTTTCCAATTTTAAAAAACCATTAAAATTACTAAAAATCCAAAATTATACTATAATTATTATTTTTTTTTAACGAAAATTGATAGATCATTTTTATTGTCTCCACAAGACTGCTTGCAAATTTTCATCTGGATTGTATTACTGGAAAAGGGTTAAAAATCGATTCAAAGTTTTTTCGTCAATCAAGCAAACAGACGCTACGAGTTAAAAGAAAGGGAGTAAAAAAACGCGATTTATTTACTAAGACCTGATAATTTAAAAGATTACCTTGTTTGATTTTTTCATAATTATTTCAAAGTTTATTAGCTCGTAGTTATTTAAAAAAAAATCAAACGTAAAGACATCATGGCGTGGACCAAGAAATTTTGATTAGTTCACTTCAACATATTTTGGTGGTCTGTGACTATACAATTTTTTTTGTAAGTACCTTGTGTACAAAAAATTAAGTACTCGTATTACCTCTTTATATATTTTGGGTATATGTGATATTGCATTGCAACCATTGCACCTATAAAAACAGTTCTTGACTATGAAAGATGAATAAGAAGAAATTATTAAATATTAAAAAGCATGAGATATACTCTTTTCAGACAATATCTTGTAAAATGCTAATAAATATATTTTAATTAATCAATGAACAATTGGTAACAACAAGTTTTTATCGCGTAGCACTGACAATGTCAAGTATTTTTCGATACCAAAAATAATTACAATGTTACAGCTTAGTTACGCGCTGTCAAATTTGATATTTATAAGTAATTTTTATGTCGAGCCGAACCAAGATTACAATTTTTAAATCCCGCCTTTACATCAAATTTTCTAACAGTATTTTATGCAAAATTGTTGTAGCAAACTTTCCAGTGGTATTATCGTATCTAACGGCCTTAAAATTTGCCAGTAATTTTATATTACTTAAGTTTCATAACTTGCGAGAGATAAGCGAACCAGTTTCGGGAAGCTTTCTAGACGTTGCGAGTTTGAATGGTTTCCAATAGGCACTCTAGCTGTGTGCAACCTACTTTGGAAAATCGCATCAGCGAAGCCTCCCTGAGAGGTTAAATGAATGTTCGCACAAAATATTTCATAAGTCAATTTCGCACGGCGTCTCCTGATCTTACTGTCTATTTTTACTAAGATTTTATGATGATGTTTTAGGGATGAATCCGAATCCTCAATCCATTAGATTTGTAGAAGGCCAAAATACCATAAACAATCATCAAAATTTAGACATCAATCATTTACCAAAAGTTTTTCCGATAATTTCAGATCATTAATTAATTTTGATTAAAAATCTTTGTATTAACTACTTAACTAGTAACTCTACGTCTACCGGTTTCGATACCACCGTATCTTTATCAGGAAGGACGCAAATTAATTATCCATTATCTATTCTAGCAAACAAATCAATTTTTGAATGGAATCGTGGCTAAAGCTATAGTGGAGGTAGGTAATTGATAAGTGGACACCACTTCTGGAAGTCCACTACTAAATTACCCCCACCATAGCTGTAGCCACGCCCCCGTTCAAAAATTGATTTGTTTGCTTGAATAGATAATGGAGAGTCAGTTTGCGTCCGTCCTGATGAATATACGGTGGTATCGAAACCGGTAGACGTAGAGTTACTGGTTAAGTGAGTGGTTAATACAAAGTTGTTTCATTAAAATCAATAATTATGTCCAACCACAAAGATAACGCTATAAACATCGAAAAAATAATTTCAGATCATTTCGGTAATTTTCCCAAATATATAATATATTTTCCAAAATTGACTTGATTAGTAAACAAACTTAAACCTAGTTAAAAACAAATTAAATAAGAAATTAGAATTTACACAGTATCAATTTAACTGCAAGGGCGCTTGACGATTTTCTTGTTTTATCCTACACAGGCATAAAATATATTATGTCAGATTGTGTCAGGCTTTTTCATACAATATCATTCACTCAACACGGTTTTCTGACATCCGTTCAATCTTGTTCACTTAACTCGATTTTCTGATATCCATTCAATGGCCTTCACTAATTTCTGTTTTCTGATAATAATTGATAGGTTTTGCAGCTATTCCTGTATATAAGACATAAGCACACTTAAAATTAACGTTCACCACTCAAGTTTTTCAAGATGCAGAGCTTCATTCACCAAAACATATATTCCACAGATAATTGTTATTATTTATATATTTTATGACATGGCATGCTTCAAAAGTTCATTGTATATTTAATTAACCTGTACCGAGAGTTATAAATCTTAAGGCTATTTTTACTTATAATGCTATTTTATGAAAATTCACCCTCCTTTAAAAATAAACCAGACCATAAGATATTTTGGAACCCACAAAATAAAAATTTAAAATTTATTTATGTATATACTTCTATAACGTATTATATTCGAATCATTACTACTCTAAATTAATATTAATGCCTAGGGTCGTTGATTACGAAACGTAAGTTATTTTTTTGATATTAAAATGTATAATTTGACTTAGCCTTCGCAAGTAAAAAAAAATTAAGTAAAAAATCGGTTTTTATAGATTATCTTGAGATACACTTTTAAAAATCTACAAGTAAAACTTTAAAACAAGCCTAAAAAAACGTTAGTATCGGGAGATATGTAACAAGCAAAACACTGGACCACTATTTTTATTTTATGTTTTTATGTTTATTAAAAATGTTTGAGCAGTAAAATTGATTTAGTAGCGACTGTGGAAGTAATGACTTTGTTATTCTAAATAAGATATTTTATTCCCATAATAATTTAATTTACCGTTAAATCGTGAAAATCTTGAATTTGGTGGTGTTTTTATAGAATATAGATGAAAATGCTTAAAATTAATCTTATTTCCATTCTAAAATCATAACACAACATCCCAAAGTTTGTACTCCTTGATACAAATCTAATTCCGTATTCAACTCTCCGAGTGGCGATTTATTATGTATGCAAAATAGTTTAACCCTAGCAAAAATCATAAAATGGTGTCCCGTCTAGACAGTGAAAAGGAAAATATATTGCGGAAGGAGGAGTTAAACATTACTTTTAAAATATGCGTTATTACAAAGATAAACTTTGTTCAATTCTTTACGGGTTATACCTTTTTCTACCGTCATTCATACACCGAGATCTTTTATGGACATCGTGAAAAAATATGACAAGATTGAACTGGTAATAGATTCTTTTAGACTCTCTACATTACAGGATGTTTGGATATTAGAATGAATTATCCTTTTTACTCTTTCTTTTAACTCGTAGCGTCTGCTTGTCTGAGGAAAAAACTTTGGAACGATTTTTAATCCTTTTCCCGTGATCCCGTTTGCAAGCAGACCGTAGCGATGATAAAAATAGTGTAACAAATTTTCATTAAAAAATATTTAATAATTATAGTATAATTTTGGATTTTTTGAAATTTCGACAATTCATATATTGTTTAATTTTCGAGCCCGACGCGTGGAGTATGAGCGAAACCTGTTTCAATGAGAAAGGGAATATAATGAAAACTTGATTTTCATGGGTTAGTTTTAACAATTTTTTTTCTTTCTCGTTTTGTTTTTCACAATGTTTGTATAAATCAACAAATAATAAAAATACTTTATCGATAATAATTTTCAAAAACCCTCTATGCTTTTATATTTTATTTAATCAACACTTACCTCAATGATAATTTAATTAAGAAAAATTTTACCAATATGTGCATTATTTTGAACCAAAAAATGTAATGTTATTGATGTTTATGTTAATAATTGTGTTAAAATCCTTGAATACCGCTATATAATGAAAAAAGTTTTAGTACTTCTATAATATTTTTTCTAATCTTCTTTCTTATAATTATGCTATTAATATTAAAATAAAATCAAAATTTAGCTTCAGAATTATAAATAATCAAATAAACTTTGTAAAAACCTTTTTCTTAACCCTGTTTCCATTTTGATTACTTTATTTTTTTTTTTTCAATTTTTTTTTTTACTTTATACACTGTTATTTGTGTCCACAATTTTTCTAACCCCCTTCCACCATAACTAATCTATATATTTGAAAATTAATTTAAGTACATTTATTGTATTATTTATATTTTTTATTTAAAATCAAAAATATTAAGTATATTTATTTTCCTGAAAAATTCAGCATCGCTCCCGAAACATGTCAATTTTTTACAACAAAATTTATGTGCGGGCTAATACAAAAGTCATAACTTTTTTATTTACAAAGTGATGCCTTATTTTGAATAAGTAAATTAAATATATTTAGATTGGTAGATAGCTATTTTATATAATTAAATGAATGCTCTACATATGCGTAATAATTTATTCTGGTAAGAAATTTATTAATTTATATACGTACCTACTTCTTCAATAAATGCAAAATAAATTAATAAATAAATTTATTAGTAATGTCAGCAAAGGTTATTCTTGTTGTTTATAAATATTTATAATATAAATTGATTACTTCAGTAAAATTTTAAAAATTTACTTAATTTTATATTTTTAGTGCATTTCGTATTGCTTTTCATCGATTTGTTAATTATGTAATATTACTGTGATCTTGAAAATTACTGTAACATATTCCAAATATTAAATAAGAGTAAATTACTTAAAATAAACGGTTTCCTGGAAACTGCTAAAATAGATAATTCATTTAAATTTAAAATATGTTCTACTTTACTTTGTAATTACACACACACGGTATGAGTTATTAAATTACTACTATTGTTTCGAGAGGAGCAGTCCCTCTCATGATCAGGTATAGATAATAACTCTTATTATTAATTTATTATTTAATTTATCTATACCTAATGATGAGAGGGCTTCTCTCAAAATTACAGTAGTAATTTAAAAACTCATATTACAAAGTAAAGTAAAACATATTTTTTATTATAATGTTGCACCACGAAGTATCTGCCAAATCTTTCAATGATACATAATTCATATTTTGGATTTTAGTTTTTTATGTGACTAACAGTCTTTGTTAAAATAATTCGTTAAACATTTAACAACAAAATTGTTATCAAATTAAAGAAAAGAAGACAAAAATCCGGAAAAAATTGGCTGAATCATTAATCAATTTTCTGAAATCCATTTCAAAAACCTGTGTAAAAAATCTCACTTAAAAACAATTTCTGAATAGATGACTACGCGCTCTTTGGTTAAGTGCAGTCCCGTGTAGATATCGTTGATTGATTTTGGCTTGGTAAAAATATCCCTATTACATGATGTATATCTATAGATAATAATTATTTATAATAAATTAATTTATGCCTTAACCAACACATATTTTGTTGTGAAGTTGCAATGTGAGAACATATTTTGAAGATGTTTGAGATTATATTAATATATTTTGAATAATTGAAGACCCCATGGCAAGATGTTGTTAACTAACATTCAAGTCATTTCGAAATAATTAGACATTTGCATTTCGCCTTTGAAATATATGTTTTATTGCTAATTTAAGATTAATATTTATTGATTTATGTCACTAAAATATCAAAGAAGTATTTACAAAGTAAAAAAAACGCATAAAAAAATATTGTCAACAACCATTTTTTCGCTTCTTGAACTCATTTTTAATAGAATTTTAAATTGGTAAAATACGAACATCAAGCAACCCTTAAAAATCTATCCATTTTTACCATCCATTATCAAAAAATTACAAAATACCTGCCAGGTTAATTAATAAAACAAAGCATGGTATTACTATTTAAAATTATTGAAAAATAATATATAAGTACATATTATAATAGTCTTCAAATAAAAACAAATATAAGACAGTACTGACAGAGTAAAATTTATATCAACCATAAATGTTCCAATCAAATTAAAAGGCGTGTTAATTTCAGAATAATGGCATGAACATGTTATTCATGAAGATAACATGTTCTTCCCATTAGTAATCGATTTGATTTTTATGAAAAACTGTAGTAAACATGTTCATCCCTATGATTTGAAAATGTTCTCATTATTTTTAAGTTCTGAACTTATTTCCAATGGAAAGAGAGTACAATATATAGTTAAGACGACTTATTAACTCATTTTTGACAAAAATGTTAGTTAACAACTTCTTGCCATTGGGGTCTTTAATTGTGCCTTTTTGTCTTATAAATATCATAATATTTAGTGCTAAAATACTGTGGTTAGAAGTGTTCTCAGGTTTTCACGGCCGTTCAGAATCTTCTGTGTATAGTTTTCTAGGATATTCTGCCGTGTATACGTGACCTCTCTGGCCAGAAAGGTCACATATACATGGCAGAATATCCCATAAAACTATACATAGAAGACTGTGGTTAGACATTTTTCTTAAAATGTTTAAAATTAATTTTGTACACAAATGTTGGGATATAAAATAATTTTTCTGAAACCGGTTGATTTTTAATATAAAACTCCTTTGGTGAGTTACCAAGTTACTTATATAAATTTTATTCTTATTTAAATTTAAACAGTTGCTAAAACGGACCGAAGACACTTGTAACTGGGATATTGAGTTTAGTTTGAAATAAGTATATTATTTTTTATATATTTAATACCCATTATTCTGTAAGTGTATTATAAAAATTAAATAAATAAAGTAGGAGAGACAATGTTGAAAATTTGTTTTTAGCGCGAATCGATTTAATATATTGTAATAAGTTCAGCGCCGGTACTTGCAGGATAATAAATACGTAGCACAAACATTTTATGAAATTTCATCCCTTAAAACGGAGTGCCTCGATTCTCTCTTCAATATTTCTGCCGTAAAGATGGAATCTTTCTCGTTCATGGAAATATATCGTTGTTTAGCACCGACCTAATGGCCCACCGAGGCGTGTCGGCTTATCTCTCAAATAGAACATTAAGTAGACAGCATCAAGACTGCTCAGCCCAGATACGGCTCCATCCAACAATGTTAGGCGCCTGGCTGTTTTGCTTTATTTACTACCGGCGACGAATACTGATCACCTCAACAACCTCAGAGCGAGAGAGCTTCCTCTGATGAGCGACAAAGTTAGACACGTCCCCCAGAACTGAGATAACTTGAAGTAAAGCGTGATTATGATTTCGTTTCATATAAATGTATATTTAATTATGTATATTTTTGATTGTTGGTTTATGACACAATTGACTGACAATCACAATCTTCAAGTACGTGAGAAACACATAGCGCAAATTTTCTCACTAGGACATCAAAAAATGTTGAATTTTTTTATCGCATTGCCAGCAGTTAGCCTAGTCACTTGCAGACAGTGAAAATGACGTTTAAACTTCATCGCGTTTGGTCACAATTTTCAAAGTATGTGAGAAACACATAACGCAAATTTTCTCACTAGGACCGCAAAAAATGTTGAATTTTTTTATCGCATTACCAGCAGTTAGCGTAGGCGCTTGCAGACAGTGAAAATTACGTTAAAATTTCCTTGAGTTTGGTCACAATCTTCAAGTATGTGAGAAACACATAACGCAAACTTTCTCACTAGGACCGCAAATATTCAATTACACTAAGAGCTGATATTTGGGCAAAAATTGGCAAATTTGGAAATTCGCAGAATGGCTCTGTTAAAACCCGCAACAACTGTAGAGCCTGCATGAGAAGATGTATGAATGTAGCCGTAGCAAAAGTGGTGTGGCAAGATAGAAGAATATGTTATTTTATCCTCTCTGCCTACCCCTGGGGAGAAACGGCGTGATGGTCAATTACTTAGTTAGTTAGTAAATAATGTATTTTTTTATTTGTCTGGTTTATGACACCTTAGTCAATCGTGTCAATTTCTTTTAGGTTTATGCATTCTTGTGTTTGTATATACTATATATTGTTATTCTGCTTTTATTTATACTTTTCTATTTCTTAACTATTGTTATTTATTACTATTCTATGTTACTATTACATAACTCTTAAGAGAGAATAACTGCCACACTAAAGGTTTTACATAGTGTGAAGTTATTAGTAATTTATCTTATAAAATGTAAAACAAACAATAAACATTAAACAATAAAACAAAATACAATAAACCTACCTAGCAGATTTTTCATAAGGAGGTGAAAAAATATTTTTATATTTTTATTGGCACTTATTTAGTAACGTATTAAATTATTATTTTACTTAACAATTTTGAAAAAAAAATGGTCACGTGATCCCATCAAGACAGAGAAGAAGGTCACGTTCTTATTTAGAAATGAAACATCTAAAATGTAGCAGACAACAATATTTTTTCAATAATTATATTATATAATGTTACCATAAAGTTATTTTGCTATCATTAGAGAAGTTATAATTTTTAAAACGTACCATCTTTCCTTTCGCTTTCCTGCAATCTATGGAAGTGATTTCGTGAAAAGGGACGGAAATGCGTAACAGGAAATAAGACGCGCGCGATTTCATTTAACCAATGAGCGCGCGCGGAGCACGCGCGATGGACATCATCGTAACAATCGTCATTTATAAACAAATCAATGTCTAGTTAGTGCCATCACAGCGAAAACAGACACTACCAGCCAATGCTTCTGATTTTGTATACATGCTGCGAGGCTAGTGTCAGTCGTTGTTGTAACTTTGATATATTTTGGCTTATATCTTCTAAACTATCCAATAAATACTTAATTTTTATTTCATTAATGTGAACAATAACTGCTCTTTATGATTTACCTTCACAAATTTTATGTAATTTATGCGATTATTTTTAAATATTTATTCAAAGTTTTAATACAATATGTGTGGCGACGCACCACCGTCACCTATGAAAATAAATAAAAACATAAAATTGAACAAACACATTTCTAAATATAAATGCGTGTATTTGCTAATTAATAAATATATAGGTATTAGCTTTTTAAATTTTGAGGTTTGTTTCTGTCGCTGCTCAATTGATATTTTTAATCGTGAGATGTCAAATGTTCATCACTTGAAACTACTGTAAAGTTCGTTCGTTTTTTTTACTAACTTTATTTATTTAAAGCTTAAATTGTATCGTAAAAAGAATTTAAACGCGATTTTGATTGGAAAAGAGATGAGAAATTTTGTAAAAATAATGCATATATATATATATATTTCGACATCTTTTTAATCATGTTGCTTTTCATTATTTCGGTTACCGTGGGATATAAGCTGGCCTATAAGCTACCAGAACTATTGTCCTAATTTCATCACCCAGAATACTTCACTCCGTCATCCAGTAACACATCTCCTAGGATTTGCTTCAAGTGATGACATGCATTGATTGATTATGATATTTAGATTTAGAGTAGCTTGTTGGTCTTGTGGTTACGACTCTCGCCTCGTGATCCAAAGGTCGCAGGTTCGAGTCCTATTCTCATAGCACAAGCGTTTAGTTTAATTTGAAAAATAGTAAGAATATTGATGTGACACGAATTCCGTGTTCGCATTTCTATTAAAAAAAAAAAATATATATATATATATATATCATCAGTTTCTATCAGATAAATAATATATTATCTCGTAGTAATCTTGTGACAGTGATGTAATTTATCTCATTATATATGAATATTATTATATAATTAAGTCATTATTTATTATTAATTTATCGTAAAATGTGTATTTTGTAATTATCTCATGTTCAAAATTTTCACAGAATATTCATACTTTGTCAGTATTTATTATCGTCAATAATGACCTGCTAACGGTCCGCTTGTTAAAAAAATTTTTTTTTTAAATAATATCTCGTAATAATCTTGTGATAGGGAATGTAATATTTTATTGTTTTTACCGTACTACTTAGATTTTGATATGCGTACCTACTGTTTAGTTTCTGTCAGATAAATATGTTGAAATATGCAAATAATGCTTCAATATTCTGAATGCAAACCCCTGATGCACATGAACACATACAATTATGGAGTAGCTTGTTGGTGTAGTGGTTATGAATCTCACCTAGTGATCCAATGGTCAGTGGTTCGAGCCGCATTCCAGGACAGCACCAAGTCATTTATTTTTTTAAACAGAAGTGTTATTTTAATTTGAAAGTAGTAAGATTCTGATTCTGATTCTGAGGATGATACAATTAGGAGCCTCAACAATCTTTGAGTTCTGGATAAGGCGGGAGTTGATGTCAGGACAGAATAGTTTGGCTCTCTATCCTCTCTACCTACCTCCACGGGGAAAGAGTATAATGTTGGTTAGTAATTGAGAAAGAATATTTGTGCAACACGTATTCCGTAT
This sequence comes from Agrypnia vestita, assembly GCA_016648135.1. Taxonomy (NCBI): domain Eukaryota; kingdom Metazoa; phylum Arthropoda; class Insecta; order Trichoptera; family Phryganeidae; genus Agrypnia; species Agrypnia vestita. Next base: position 61,057 of record JADDOH010003578.1, on the reverse strand, counting down.
TCTCATACGTATTTTAAGAAATAATAATTTTGTTTACGATGTGGTGCATTTTTAAAAATGAATAAATTGACATTCGCATCAGTTCTAGCTTTAAAGCTGTAGTAAAAAATATTTAATATCTCGGAAACGTTTTTCGTATTTCTTATCTAGGGAAACTTTAAGCAAAATTGATACATAAAATAAAACTGAAGTGTCAAATATTAAATTTAGTAAATAAATTTACCGAATTAAGCAGCGCACACGCTTTTGAATAGATTAAATTAGGTTTTCGTAGAACATTTGCATAATGTTTGTAAAACTTAACTAATTAAAAACAATTTATTTTTGATAAACAAACAACATGAAATGAAATTAATTTTCATTAATTCTGTTCGATTGGTAAATGTACACAAAACTGAAGCATAAATTATCATGAACAAATATGAAAGTTTTCATTTAATTAACTTTACTTGAATGATCTAAATGTTGCTGATTGATATATTAATTTTCGACGTCATATTTAATCAAATATATTTTTTATTTTTGTGTTTGATTATTTAGTTCGGTGCCGATAAATCCATGTTTATTAGTTCCAGGACATTCTTTGTTTAGAATATTTTTTAAATTACATTTTCTACTGTTAACATTTAAAATAAAATACCTTTATCAGCAAGCCTGTTGGGAACCGCCTGTCTTCATAGAAATACCTATTGAAGGCCTCCAGCGCCGGCATATAGAAAAAGACAGAAGTACTGCGGACTATCGAGTCAAGAAAGCTGGAGTATCTCAGACATATTATGACAGGACCAAAATATAGTCTAAACCAACTCATCATCCAAGGGAAAACAAGTGATAAAAGAAGCGTAGAAAGTAGTGATGAGTCCGCTCTGTACTCACTACTACAATGTAGTACTACATTACATTGAAGTACACACTTCGCACGTTTTAAAGTGTAGTGCAGACCACACACTACAAACACCAAAGTTATTGAAAGTATAAACTTCAAATAGTACACTTCATTTCAAAGCGAACACTACAAAGTACATACACTTCAAAGTTATCGAAAGTATGAGAAACATACTTTAAATAGTGCATTTTTTACGTGAACTTTTTGGGAAGTTGGTGTAGCTAAATGAAAATCTCTGGAAACTGTAACAACCCCTCCCCCCCATGGTTTAAAAAATTTTGGGACCGAATGAAGAAATTTTTGGAAAGTTGATGTAGCTTAACGAAGAAATCTGTGGAAATTGTAACACCCCCCCCCCCCCGCCCATGGTTTGAAAATTTTTTGGAATCGAATGAAGAAATCTGGCTGGCAACCTTTTTTTTTTGATTTAGGTCGCCAAATGTTACTTCGGAGAAAATATCGTCATTTATCTTAAATATTTTTCTAGTTGACCTTCTTTTTTTTTAGCTCGCCAATTTTTTTATTTGGGAAAATAATATTTACTTCACTAGTACTACAATTTTGCAGTACAATTACTTCTTTTCATTAATAATACAATTACTTCATTACTTCACTTCATTTCGTAGTACTACAATTACTTCACTTCATGTAGTTTTTACTACAATTGTAGGGTAGTGTTGTAGTCTTCATTTTGAAATGTAGTTTTTCCCTTCGCTAGTAGGAAGACGCCGCACCTCATAGCTGTGTAACTTGAAGGACTGGTAGGAATCGTTAAGTGCAGCGGAAAATAAAATTGTGTTGGATAAAATGATCACCGACCTTCGAAAGGAGATGGCACCATAATAAAAAGAAGATTATTCTGAGTAAGGTGTTAAGCAAATTTATTGCAAACGTAAGGTAGCTGGTCAGTAATCAACCTTTCCATATCTGGGACCAAACATTCTTAGGCCTGTTGCCTATTAGATAGATTATTTTTTTTGGAAAAGCTTACTTTAATTACGAAAAATATTAAATAGACATGTCTAAAATAATATGAACAAAGTTTATTGAAAACATTTAACGTATATTAGTGACTAACAGTCTTTTATTATAGCCTTTGGCAAAATTAACTTATTCTTATAAGCGACGAATACTTGAACAAAAATATATCTCTTTTGAAATCAAACTAAACACAACCCTAAATACTTGAGTATAATAATGTAAACAATAAAGTACTTCTTCATGTGGCCTGGGCCCCCCCGACATCGGCGATCATCTGGGAGAAAGTTTCCCTGTCCAGGGCAGTGCGGAACAGCTCATCCACACTTCTTATCCCGGTCCACTCTCGGATGTCAAAACATCCAGGAATGCCGCCTCCTTCCGACCCCTCTGCGACCCTCAATCTTTCCCTTCATGACGAGCTGAAGGATGGAGTACTTTTCATCTCGCATTATATGACCAAAGTATGAAATTTTACGGAGCTTTACTATGTTGAGTAACTGTCTGTTTGTATTTGCTCTATGTAAAACTTCAACATTACTAGTCATGTCAGTCCAAGGTATCCTTAACATTTTACGTTGTATCCACATTTCGAACGACTCTAGGTAATTTAGAGTAGTCACCTTCAGCGTCTATGCTTCAACACCGTTAAGTAAATAAAGTACTTCAAACTAATTTACCATTGATGATCCACCTTAGCAGTCAAAGCACACCATAATTAAATGTTAATATAAATAAAAACAATATTTCCTACAAGATTCTTGCGGTTCTTTTAGAGCTGCAATAACAGCGACCTGTTTTGCTATTATTTGTCGTAACTGTAGACTCTGAACTATCTGATTTAATTTACATTTTTTTGCAAGTCTATCGCTTCCTTCTTCTGCGATCTTCGAAATCGCTGTCATTTTCGTCATCGAATCTGAATCATCCTCCTGCAAATTCATTTTTATTCGTTCTTCGTCCATTTCTAGGTTACCGTATAACCTAAAAATAAATGCTACTAATTCAATACTTAATAAGAAATAACCCAACATGGAAACACCTTGTCTAGTTTTTGGACTCCTAACTGTACTGAACAAGGGGATTAAAATGAATGAATGAATAAGAAATAACCCAAATTATAGAACTAATCAAACATATTACTTACAACAACATACAATTAAAAACTGTGACACCTATACCCGCGTCGGTCTTTTGGACCAATAGGTATCATATACTCCAACACATGCCGTTTTCAAGAACGCTTTTGCCTCCACTGAATTGAAGTTAGCAGCTATTTATGCATCGAACAGTGAGCTCAATGTGCTAGCAATTTCCGTTTAAAAAAATACGCAAATACAATATGTCGATCTAACAGACAAACGCGCGCGTATAGAAGGTTAAATTTTTGTAAATGTCATATTAAAAATTGTATAATTAATATTCAAAGTACATATTTCCCTTACGTAACGAATATAATAATTAATGATAATAATAAATAATGATATCTCATACTAAACATATTTTCTTTAAAATACCAATTTCATTATTCTAAAAGCGTTTCAGACTTCTTTTGTTTTGCTTCATATTTCCTTCTGAATATCAAAACAACGTTAGAAAGAGCTTTTGACAGCAGAGTAGTATGGATTGAAGAATGTCAGGATAGCTAGATGAGATAAAAAAAATATGCATGTCACTGGAAGGATAAAAAGTGTCAATGGAGATGGGCGGGCCAAATTGCAAGTCACGCAGATAATAATCAATGGACAAACAATATGCGTGGATGATATTTTAATGACATTAAACGACCCAAGGGGCACTGTGAGTTACACTGAATTCACAAAATTACGTGAGAGTGACGTGGCGAAGATTGGTTGGTGGACGATCGAATAAAGTGGACATCGCGAAGGCCATTATCTTAACAGCAGCTAATTATAATTATATGCACAATATGTTAGCGACGGGAAAAACTTCATTTCAGAATGAAGGCTTCAAAACGCACATGTTCATCAATTTGAAGACTTCAAAGATTTCCTTTCATTTGTAGTAGGTACCGAAACATTACGCACTTCGTCTACTTCAGTGAACTGCATGAAGTGAGCTCTTTGTAGTACTACAAAATTGTACATATAGCTAAAAATTATCGCATTATTAATTCGTATACATTTTAAGTTTGAAGTGTGCACTTCGGTATAATGGAGTACTACATTGTGATACAGACTCATCACTATAGTATATGAATAGAGGTAAATTAATTTTTTAATCTTTGAAAAAATATGATCATTTTTTGCGCATGAAAAACATATAATTTATAGAAATAAACTTTCTTTACACCACTTTTCTATTGAAAAAAATCAATGTTTCAGTTTCAGAGCTCATGGCCCCGCCGTCAGGATACAAATGTGTACTAACAAAATTAAATTTAAAAATCGAAGTATAGATAATCAAAATATTAAAAAGTTTTTAATTTTACATACAAATTATACAAAATTATAGTTTAATAAATTAGAAATTTTGGAAATAAGAAAAAGTATTAATAGTAAATTGAATATTATAAATAACCAGGTCCGTTTTACAAATAGGTATCTTTTAAATTTATTTTCATGTTAAGTAGGTACTTAACTATTATTCATTTTCCATATATAACTTAATTAATAATTAATATTTTGATTATCTAAACTTCGATTTTTAAATTTAATTTTGTTAGTATACATTTGTATCCTGACAAAGGGGCCGTGGGCTCTGAAACATAATCAATTAAAAAATCAACATGTTCGTGTAAACAAAGTTTATTTCTATTAATTATAATTATAATGTCACTACAAAATATTTTTTTGTGTGAAGAAGAAATTATAATTAATAATTTTAATTTAGTTAGGATGATCGTTTACTTTGTAATATAATTGAAAAAAAAGACATCTCGCATCAGTCATAAAAGGTCCACAAAGTAAAACAACTATTTTCATTTTTAAAACATCGTAGGTTTGGTTATTTACTACATAATAAAATAATAATTAAGTTATGTAATTTTGATAATATATCTATATTTAAAATATATGAAACCTGATGAATAAATTTTAAAACGATATATTTCCATACAAAAATGTGATAAAAAACGCAAGAGAATATAATATGTGAAAAAATTGTGAAATTTGCTCACATCGCAAGACAATTGTCGAGTATGGCTAGGTAGTAGTTTTGAAAGTGTAAGGATGTGTCTGTGTTTTTTACTAAATTTTTCAATGGTGATATGCACCAATGGTGCATATCACCATTGAACTAACGAACTTAATTTATACCGACTTGCAATGCTTATACATTTAGATCAATTATAATGGATTATATCAACACGGATATTAAACACATTTTATGCATAATATCCACGTTGATATTACGCACAAAATATGAAGTCAACTCAAAAGCATGACTTAAACCTCTTTTTTGGTTCAAGTTGACAATGCAAAATAAAATTATTGTAATTTTTCCTAAAAAATTTTAAAAAAAATACGTTTATAGTAAATTGGGTAAACGCATGTAACCCCCACAACACTAAGTAAATTTAAAAAATTGAATGCACATACTCCTTTCAAAAACAGGTTTGTCTACAATTTTTTTCAGTTTGATTATAAGAACCACCGAAAATTTATGTCGTACAAAACAGGAAAATAAATGATTTGATGTAGGTAGTTAGTTACTCCGTTTATGTTTAGCACCTATGGCATTATTTCTTACACCGAAAAGTACCTATTGCGAGGATTTGTTAAATGTCCTAAGCTTGTTGGCAGGCAACACCTAATCTTAATAGTACATGCATTTAAAAATACTTTAAAACTTCAAACAAAGCTGTGGCAATCAATATGTAAGATTTTTTACAGCGCTTTTACGCTATAAATAGTTTTTCACATTATGGCATTAACTGTTAAAAAATTTAAGATTTTTTTATCAATACTTTAGAATCACACGTTATACGAAGATAGATGTTGAAAAAGCGTTAATAATATTTTTTTTATTACCGCTGACCTTTAATCATACGCGTATATTAAACTGAGGTGAATGTAGTGAAATTTTACTTGTACAGCAAGGGGGATTAAGAACCTTACTCTAAGTTAAGAACCTATTTTTGGTAAATGAGACCAAAGTCACCCCAGGGTGACTTTGGTCTCATTCACCAAACCCATTTTATTGCTAATATTTCAAATTATTTTGTACTGTGAATTCTGCAACCCACACGGTCTCAACCTACGCCAAAATAAAACCGCCATCTCTGTAAAGTCACTATTAATATTACATGGGGTTAATTTTATTATCTTTGATTGGCTTAGCGACTGGAGGCCTGAGCGACAATACAGAGTAACTAAACATTTAAGGCTTATATTACGGTTGTTTGACATATTTAGGTGTTGAAACAAAATTGGACATTTCATGCAAACGATAAAGATGTATAGAGATTTGATTTTTAACATTTCGTTGGAGTCATATCACAGAAATTAATAGTTTGTCCTTAACTCTGTGGCAAGAGCGCACTCCCCTGAAGACGTTGTCGTATGAACTCAGCAAAACGTTGAGAATCCAATCTCTATACATCTTGAACTTAAAAAAAATAAATAATAAAATTGGTGCTATTATTGATTTTCTTGCTTCTTTATTGACATCAAACTTTGTAGACCGATAAATGAAGCATATTTCTAATAGGATTTAAGTTTTGGAAGCTTTTTTATTATACGCATTAAACTGCGGATTTCTCTCTGACAAATCTCTCTGACAAATAGGCAGTTCTAAAATATATGTAATTTTTATTTTTTATTTAATTATACTAATTTATACATGCACATTTATATAATAAAGCTGCCTTACTTGTCATTTATTCATACATGTACTCCTTTAATACAAATGAGTCTTTCACTCAATCACAGAAGTAATTTTTTTTCTATATTGCGAATATGCTCTTTTTATATCATCACTATATGTAAAAAAAATATTTTTTAATAAAAATAAATTTTAATGTTAAATATAAACAATTGTTAAATTGGACTTCTAAATAGTCATTAAAATCTTAAAATATATTTGGCAATAGGTATTACACGTTTTTCAATCAGTAAATCCGTTAAACATTTTTCGAGTATAAATGATGAAAAGTTGTACGTCTGTGGTAACCCTTACTAATTGCCATGGACGTGATTCTCGGGCGCTAAAAAAATGTTTATGGTTCTCGTTTGGCCGAAAAGAGCGTGAATTTTTTGACAGGATGCGCGATTTGTTGTTCTGGTCAGGAAGATTAAGCTTCCGGATTTGGCGGCGATGAAAAAGACCTATCAGAATGTACACCGGGCGCGATAAATACGTAAAACCGAAATGGAAATTAATTTCAAGCGTGACTTGCGTTGTTCTGTGCCGTAATCGTAAAACCCCGGACACACATTCCGCCGGGCTAATGATAAGTATTTAAATAAGTAATCGTGCCCAGAATAAATAATAATATAACTTTAGGAAAATAAACTTTAATGACACTTTTCATTGTTGTATTTATTAATTTAACAAATTTAATAGTAAGAAGCACACAAGTCAACACAAATAAATTAATGATATTTATTAACACATAACTTATTAAAGAGTTAAGGTTGTTATTACGGTCGTTAGACATATTTAACTGTAATTTCGGATATTTTATACGCACTGTAGGTATTACCGAGAAGCGAATCTCGATGTTTCGTTGGATACTTATCCAACGTCATCAGGAGGACGACCTTTACCCGCGAAGGTGGAGGTCGGACTGATTAAAGGTGCTGCTTTCTAGGGCGTAAATTGTATGCACTTTGTTGTGGAGTGTTCTCCTCTTCTACAGTAGAGGTCGCCAGTGTGAAATATGTACTAGTTACGTCGGCGGATTTTACTGCGACTTCTCTCAAGTGTTGAATCAGTATCATTAGAACAGGGCGCCAAATACTTGAAAGTTTGTAACAGTCATCTCTATTGAAATTGGGATGTTTGTATATTTCAATGGATTCCCTCACTAATCTGGGTATAAGGTACGGTTCTGTTGATAAGATTTTTGCCTTGTCAAATCTGATAAAGTGACAGAGATTTCACGGTGCGTATAAAATATCTGAAATTACAGTTAAATAACACAGAACTGTAGGAGAGACATTGTTATGTCTTAATTTTTCCACGCTTTTATAAAGCTTTATTTATATTCTTGTTTATTTAATAACCTAAAAATTATCAACAACTCCCCGATCAGCTGGAGATTTATAACATTCAGCATTGAGAATTTCCTATAATAATGCAATATTCAATTTCCAACATGATTTGTTTGATATTTTGACCTATCTTGTCAAATTAAGAATCAAAGAAGAAGAAAAATAAGTAATTCACAGAAAATATATTATTTAAATTTTTATCACCAATTGCTGAAATTACTTAATTGCTACAGTTTCTAGTTTGTTTATTAATAAAATTTGACTTCTTATCCGAAAAAAACTTATAAAAATATGTCCTCAAATTATTTTTTGAATTGATGTTGTTTTTAATTTTTGATTTTATTGCATTTCTAATATAAAATAAGTATAAAACTCTGTCTGTCTGTCTGTTTTGTATACAAATCTACATCATTTGGTTGATTGAAACCCAAATTTTGCATAATTAATCTTTAGATCCGTCTCCCTTTTCGGACCTCCAGAATAAATGTTATACCAAAGTTTAATTACATAGCATGGTTTTGTTTTTTGACAATTAAATATATTCGTACAATTAAATCACTTTTATCATTAAATAAATAGTTATATTTGCTACGATTAATTGGAGAAATCTTACGTGTGAATTGAAAAAAGTGTTGTGAAAATATGTATTCAATAATGCCTATCGAAATATTTTATACGCAAGCTCGTGTATAATTTATCATTTTTATCGATTTGATTAACAGTTATTTAATGTGAATTCAGTGGGTATTTTGAAGCGAGTAATGTCGTTCCACAGAGGAAATAAACGATATTACGATATTTTACTTTCTCTGTAGGTAGCTGAGTGTAACTACACCCTTAGACTCGTACTGAAGCTATCTGATAGAAATCGTTGCATAAATTAGGAACACCATAATTTGTAAACTGGAACGATAACAAGCGTAGATTAAGTGTAAAATTATAAGAATAACAAATATGTATTTGTTTCTAGGTAGTTATTTGAAAATTCTTTTTCATTAAAATTTTTCTTTCTTTTTGTTTTGTTTCATTGTCTTTATTTTTGTTTTGTCTTGTTAGTAAAAACATTAACTCAAACTCAAAAAATACAAAATAAATTTCAAAAATGATAATTGCGGTGGAAAGTAATAATTATAGATTTTCCGAATATTTTTTTCGAATCCCTTGTAATATATCACAACACTATGGCAGGGTTTAGAACGGTCTACAATTATCTAAAACCGTCGGTAAACGTCTATAAATGACTGGAATAATTGAAAAACGATGAGAACCTTCTTCTCAACACTAGAACAATCTAGAAAGGTTAAAAATATCTTTTGATAATTTTTTTTTAAATAAGCTTTTGGGTAAAAATACGGAACTATGCCGTGGCGCGAGTTGAGTTGTATTATGACTGTTTGTTCAGTGCGTCAGCCGCAAGCCGCAAGATGACGCCCAGGGTGGCCAGTCGTGGGATAATCGAAGCGAATTAATCTAGCGAAGTAGCTAAGTGATGAAATAAACTATTGTGACTTCTATGTGATAATAAAGTATTCATTTACGAGTGATATATTGCAAAATAGTGTGGATTAAAGAAAAACGTTAAGTTAAATTCGTGTTAAGTCACTTTGTGCATTAAATAATTAATTAATAAATCTCTAATTAATTTCTAGTGTTTTAATTCATTTCTCCCTACCCACGACACAATACAATTTTAAAAAATTAAGGAAGAATAATTTACCGATATGATCTATTTAAATAATATCAAACCTTTATTTTTTATGTCCAAACAAATTAAGAACGCGAATTATCCTTTGGTATATTTATAGGGGACCATATATGTGCATGAAGAAATACATAGTTTGTCAACCGTTGTCAATCGTTGTGGAATGTATATGCTTACATATATAAAAAGTATATGCCGTTATCTAAAGTATATTCTATATCAATAACATCAAAAGCGTGCGGTACTTTTTCTCAAACCACAACAACTGCTTGCATTTTACTTTTAATGAATCATTCTTTCTTCGCGTGAACATGAAATAAGCGAATTTATTTATCAATCAAATTTTTGATAAAATATCATTAGTACAAATTTTTAAAGAAAATTATAAAATGAATTCTTTAACTTCTAGGCCCACAAGAGCATTCCTAAATTTTAAATTATCTAGATACAAAACAAGCGCAGCCCAAAACCATTATTCTTCTATAGGAATAAAAAAATGTAACTTATTACCGGATAAATTTAAAAAAATTAATGACTTTACATCATTTAAAAATGAATTAAAATCTTTAACAAAAAAAAAAATTGAAATTCCCTTATATAATATATATTTATTTTCGAATATTATTGATTACTGATATTTTGTTTACTATCTTGTTTCTAATTTTTTTTGTTTACTATTTTTTCAATACTTCTGTTATAAAAATTATAATATTTATAAATAATATGATGTGATTTACCTACTCCTCTCATAACCACGAGCATCAGCTCTTTATGGAGAGTAATACGATTTTATTGTATGAATGATCTTTGTATTCCAATAAATTTAGTACCATGATATATTATAATAAGTATATAAAAAATTAAAATTAGAAAAGACACATAGAAAAATCAAATCAACGAAAAAATTTGCCTGATATTGTAAGAGACTTACATACAAGGTCGATATATTTACGGAAATGTACAAGGCTGCTGTAGCATTATTGGTTAACGTACCTGTTCCGTATAAATAGGAGAGCCGTGGTTCGAGTTCCTGCAGCAGCCAAATATTTTTTCGTTGATTTGTTTTTTCTGTAGGTATGTCTTTTCTAATTAATTAATAAATTTGGTTTTAAAAATTCACAGAACTTTGTTCTGTAATTGCAACTTCACAATAAGAATGTATTCTTTTATATAAGAAAAAACTGACATACTTAGTATCGCTCTCATTACTGTGGCTGTTGAAAAAAGTTTTTTTTCAGTTTTAGTCATTATTTTATTTTATACTTTTTTTTATTTAAAATAATTTGTAATTTAAAATAAGTTTTTTTAAGGTAAGTTTATATTGAGTAGATTAGGCCCACCCTTCTACTGGAAATAGATTGTATCAATAAATACTCCATTAATGTATATTCCGTACTTATACGGTCATATTACGTACTTATGTGGAAAAATGTAAAGAAAACAAATATGTGGATCGGGAAAGGTTTTCCACCCTTATGCCATACAATAATACTCGATTTTGAATCGTTTGTATTTTCTTCAAACAAATTTTCTTTTGAAGTTTTAGACAGTTCAGAGTTTTGTTTTGAAAAGTTACCTGCGGTGTCATGAAATAAATATTCGAGAATAAATCCATTCCGCTATCACACAGACGAGTTTTGAAATATATTTACAAAGAGATTTACGACGAGGTGGCCTGAATTTTGCTTTCACAATACTTGAAAACCACTAGTACATACGTCCCCAGGTGGCGGATAGGGGAAAGTTTGCCAGATATGGAGGGTAGGAGGGAAATAAAATACCTCTTGCAAATCAATAGGAATTAGCCAATAATGGATGGCTTAAAATTCACCAACCCGTCTGGCAAGCATAATGTTTCAATGCCAAATCCTTTCCCCTTCCAAATATTTTAAACACGATATTTATATGTATAAATATATTATGCATTCTACGTAACGAAAAAAAAATAGCACATTTTTCATTTTCCAATGTCAGAATGAATTATTTTAGGAGATTTTAGGAAAACCCTGGAAGTCTACCGAATGTGCGAGTATATACGGGAAAAATCAAGAACCTTATAGCAATACTAATATATGTCAAGTTATTTTTTTGCTGACAACAGCGAAAACCACATTTAAGTTGAATTGTGTTATCAAAGCAATAGAAACAGCGAGAAACAAGCAAACTTAGACAACCAGCGAATAAAATGCACAATTTTACCAACGCCTGCATGTGAAATGTCGAGTGCAAATTACGAAATAGTGTTCCAGTTTGTGTCCATCTGTTTATATATTCATTTTGAGTACATTATCCCACCGTGAGGAATCCGAGACAACTGAATTCATAAAATCATAGTTCTCCATCGACGGACAAAAATCTAAAATACACATTAAATACAGTACGCACGTATAGATCCGCATTTTTTGTACAAAAAGTGATAAAGAACAATTAGCGCATACTATAATTAACACAACAACACTTTGTGAATTTGATCACAGTTGTATTATGAAAAATACATCAGCAAATTGAAAATATCAGCAAAAAGAAAGCGCTTGGAGCATACGCAATTTTCATAACAGCATGTTGTTAATTACAACGCCAGGAGCATAGTATGCAGTTTTCATAAAACCATTTTTAAATGAATTGATGTCGTTTTTAATAAAAGTTGCTATAGGTTATATATTACTCAAAAGTCCAGTATCTTAGATTTTGATTGATGAGTCGTGATTTCATGGTGTGAAAATATTATGTTGCATGATGCGAACGTATTTTATTTTATCCTAAAATATCACTCAAACGCACCATAAGAAGTTTAATTTCACAAATAAATGTTACCATTAAATTTAAAAAAATGAATATTTAAAAAAATGTCTGACCTGGGATTTGAAATTACAACAACCATAATCATCAACATCCAACATCCATAATCATCAACTCAACTACTCGACCATCGCTGCGGTAAATTTCGTTTATATTGTAATATTTGATAAAATTCGGAAAAATTACCCACAATCAGAATCCCTCGTAATATGTCGAAGACAACAAAACTATGGAATCCTCTGGAATGCCCTACAATACGCTGGAATTGACGAAAGCGACGGGAATATTTCAGCAAGTATGTATAGAATAATCTCGGAAGTTTGAATCACTAACGTGTTTTGTTTAAAAAGCGGAGCCTGTGAGCGGCATATCATTGATGTTTGGACAATTAACCGACGCGACATAACCAGTGATATAACCAAAAGCAATGTTATCGACGCGTAGATTAATTAAAGCGACAGATATCGGGCGAGATATTTACGTGGAGAATTAAACAGAATATTCTAGCAAACGATAATAAAGTGTGACAATTTTTAAATATTGCTTAATAGTGCAAATTGAAGAAAATTGCTGGAATTTCAAAGTCCGGTCAGTGACAATAAATATTGCCGTCTCACATTACTCTGCACCACATTATTAACACGCTTCATTGAGAAAGTTAAGTAAAGATCTTCTGTGTGTAGTTTTCTGGGATATTGTACCGTGGATATCTGACCTATCTGGCCGACGTTTCTGATCCCATCGCGGGGTCTGTCATCAGGGCCGATGTTGCAATGGGATCCGAAACATCAGCCAGAGAGGTCGGTTATACATGACAGAATGTCCCAGAAAACTACACACAAGATTCTGAACGGCCGTTAAAAGCTGAGAACATTTTAAGGTAAAGTAAGGGTTCGAAATTTATAACATACAATCTCTTTTTTATTATAAAATTGTTTCTATTCTAATCTTTGCTAAAAGCGTTGCTCAAAAGTATTACATTTTACATTTGTAAAAAAAATCTTAATGGCTTTCCCGTAGGTCCCAAATTCTATTTGAGACTTTTTTCCATTTTCCTGTAGGACGGATCGTGTCAGGTACTTTTGATTGACACTAAGCCTTGAAGGTAATAGGGGACAAATTGATCTTTTAAGTGGGGTTACGAGAATTTCAGGAAAAATAAAAGGAATCTAAACAGTGTAAAATAGATGTGTATTGACCAATAATATATTTTTTTACAAACGAAACTAGAAAGGTATTACTTAGCTTTGTGTTGTTTTTTTTTTTTGAGAATTCCAAATATTACACATATTGACAAAAACAAGGCGTCGTAGTGCATGCGTGAAATATTTAATTATTTGTCTGTATCTATGATCTGGCCTGGCACAAACTTCTTTTGTTAGGTATTTTCAATTTATAAATATTGTAACAATTTAGGAGATTCTTCGTCCGCATTTGTAGCTCTACGCATTTAGCTTTCGTCAATAAATAAGAATATACCAATCGTGAGTGTCTTTTTTCATTAACCTGTTGCCTTTCTCACTTGCTTGATCTACTTTACACTATATCTACAAACAGCGTGTCACTGCGAGTACTTACATTTCAAACACCGGAAAACTCCATTGGTAGAACTTCTTCTATACACTCTACCAAACAACTAAGCTCTGGAATCAATTACCCAGGCCATTAAAAGCAGGCTGAAGCAATTTTACATATCCTAAAATCTAGTTTAACCCTTGCTTATCTCCATCCATTTCATATTCGTCTCATTTTTTTTTTAATAGAGATGCGAACACGGAATACATGTCACATCAATATTCTTACTATTTTTAAAGTAAGCTAAACGCTTGGGCTATGAAAATAGGACTAACTTACTAGCCTGGAGTGATGTTCGAACCCGCGACCTTTGGATCACAAGACCAACAAGCCACTTTATTATCGTGGAGCCAATTTAGTAACAGTTGACATTGCACATCGGAGATTTTTTTTAATTATTTAATGCAATCGTGTGGATGGTTGGAAGAAACTGCTTTCAGGAAAAAACTCACCATTGTAATAATATGAACGTATGCAAGAAGTGAATAAATAAATAAATATATTGGTGACCATCACCATCTACAAACACCACTCACATAATCATATAAATTCAACTGAACAAAAAATATGTACCTCTACATTCGACAGAAATTGAATAAAAATGTGATAGTATCATAAACAAAGAATTGCCTTAAAGCCATGTAGTTAAAGCTTACCTCCAAATATGACTAGTTAATATAAATCGATCTCAATTGTCCATAGTATAAGAAAATCAGTTATCAAAACTTGAACTGGATTCTTCTATCGAGTAGCGAAACTAGAATTTCTGACGTGATTCTGAGAAACTTGATCAGCCTATTGAATATCTGTGAGAGAGAGTAAAATGTTGTTTGAATAGTGTTTTGAATAGATTGTTCGTGAACCTGGCACAGATGTGTTCACAGATATTCATATAAATGTAACCGAAGTTTACAACTAATTTTTTTAAGTTTTATAGATAAAATACTAGCGAGTACTGTTACAAGTTAAATTTTGATGAACATTAATTTTTTTTTTTCAAATTTATAAATAATGGCACATGTTCACGATGGCATTTTTGACTCGCTACAATCCATGAGATTCGGGTTCGACGCCTGTTGGGTACCAAATAATACTTTGAACAATCTATGTTTCCTTTTGTCATCCCACCTTTATTTGCTCCCCCCCCTCACCAGGAGACCGTCGGTAAAGAAGAAGTGTTTTCTGTATTTTTGGGCAAGACCAGTCACAGGGCCGGCTGTGTAATTTTGTCGCCACCTATAAAAGATTTAGGAACTCTTTTATTTATTAATTTATTTTATTTTTATTTAATATTAAAACTACATTTAAATAATAATACATTTGTCTGTTACAATCTACTTAGATACATTTTATTTTATTGCTTTGCCTCTCCAAAAATGAGACTTGCTCATGTGCTTGGTGAGGGGCTTACACTTTATTAGTTTATTTTGGATTTGGCTTATTTGTTCCTTAGCTATATGTCTTGTTATGCATTGTCAAATTGTATCGATCTAAAGTGTTGGTTTATTTTTTTCTTTAATTGTTGTAAGTCATCGATTTTCTTAATATCTGTAGGTAGGTTATAGTGAATAGTGAAACAGTAGTTACAATAAGTGCATGTGCTTTGAACGAGGAAATAGGATCAAATACAGTCCACTAGAACCAGGAAGCGACGGGAGATTGGGAGAATCACAGGAATCCGGTGAGTGTTTCCATCTGTCTTCCTTTTTATCTCACGCAAGGCTGCGTTCGCATCAACACGCATGAGATTTTTTCTGAGGCAACGCTCAGTTTTCGTACACGTGTACACCATATCTCAGAGATTTGCCGTATTGCGTCTAACTTTACTTGCTTTACGTCAAATGTCAGTCCATTGACCATTAGAATGTTAGCTACATTAATGTAAAAATATTTGAAAAACTACTACCACTGTGGTTTGTGGTTTGACAACCACAAGATGTGCAAAAGCATCAAGGTGCTTAGGTCCATACAGCCACAGTAATACCCACACTACTGTTGTGTTTGACAGTTCGTTCGGTGGAAGGCCGGCCACGAGCCGCGAGACCAGGGTGGCTAGTCGCGAGATAATCGAAGCGAAAAATAAAGTGGAATAATCGAGCGAGGTACCTAATTGGCGAAATAAACCAGAACGACTTCTATGTGCGAGAGTTAAATATTTTACAAGCGATAAATACTGTGACCCAGCTAAAATAAAGAGTTTACATAAGATTGATTTATTGCGAAATAGTGTAGATTAATGAATACCGTTAATCAAACTTTAGCGACTTTATACATACAAAAAACAAAAATTTTAACCACACCCAAACACAAATTAATAATAAACTATTGGAAAATAGAAACAGTTGAGGATTATGTGTACCTTGGTCATAAGATAAAACTGAGAAAAGAAAACCAAACAGCAGAACTACCAAGAAGGTAAGGTCTGGACTGGGCAGCATTTGTTTAATTAAAACACCTGTTTGAAAATAAAGAAATCCCAGTTTGCCTGAAAAGAAAAATCTTCGATACATGTATCCTACCGATGTTGACATGTGGCCTAGAAACATCAACACTAATAGAAAAAATCATACACAAATTAAAATGTACACAGCGGGACTTGGAAAGGCAGATGTGCTCGGCGTGAGGCCTGTATCCAGCAGTGGAGGAAAAAAGGTTAAGGAAGAAGAAGAAAAATACTTTATACATTGAATAATAATAAATCGCAAAATAATTTCTGTGTTTTCATTCATTCCTCCCCAGCCACGACACGTGACAAGTCTTTATGGCTGAAAATCGTAGACTTTATATAGTCGCAACGTAAGAAAAATCAATGGTATAAACTGAAAAAGCTCAGAACAAACTTGCGGGTCCTGGAAGAAGCAAATGTTTTAAGTGTTGGAACCATGACCCTGAAGCACAGTATTGTGAGCGTATAGCTGATATACGGTTTTCAAAACAAATTAGTTTGCGTAGCTAACTAAGTAAGATACATCCTTAAAATTGGTAAATTGCAGCCTATGACAAGGGACAATGCCATCAGAAAGTAAATTTTGCCGAAAAAACAAGCGAATGGACTAGGGCTGCTGCAAGAAAAAAAGAAAGAAAGAAAAGGAAGAAGATCCATACCTCAGAGATGCCCTGACAACCAGATAGATGCACGTGCAGATTAGAAGAGTGTGCAGTTCGATTATAGAGCTCTTCAGCCACGCTTGGATACACAATCTTTAAAACATGTTGACGTCATCCTCGTAAAGAGGTGATGTTCCATTCGTCAGGTGAGTGAATTTTAATAACCTCAGCACCAGTTAAAACATTATAAATCTTATGTAATAGAATGTTTTTATTTTTATTTATTTATTTATTTATTTATTTATTTATCTTCATCTTGTTACATGACATAGGAGATGGAGCCGCTCATCTCACTAGGAAGAACCTGTGCCGAGATGAGCAGCTGAACAATATAGTGAGAACAAAAAATAATAAAGATATACAACAAAATAATATATAACTATAAGATTAATTAATTAATTAATTGAGTACATAAATATAAAATATGGATAATAAGAACAGTATATATTGTATAATACCAAAGCAATAAAGAAAGTATAGTAAAGTAATATATATAAAAAATCATATGCATGGATAGTAACAAAATGTATATATAATAGCACAGTTAAAAAGTATATTTAGGTATATACCTATATAAAAAATTAAATGAATGTTTGTGTATATTAAATAGTGATAAGAAATGAAGTTTAATGAGCAATAAATTATGACCTGTTTTCGGCAGTTGGGTATTTGTGCAAATGCAGGTGACAATAATGTCTTATCCAATAGTGTTGTGTAAAACGTCAAAAGTAGGGTGTCCACACTGACTATGACAGAATGGACACCAAAGACATTTGGATATCACAGTCTGCATAACACCCTTAATCATTTATTGTCTAACTTTTCAAAATAAATTAATGTAGATAGATACTTGCGTTTCAAGGTGACATTTTTGAATACGTTTGTGATGAGAGATTATGTCAAATCATAAGCCTTGTACACGGGTTTAGGTTTTCATGTTCATTTACCAATCTGCGGCTATTTTCGGAGTTTGTTTGCGGACAAAATTTCAACACACGACGCGATATATACTTTGTTTTTGTTATGCCTATTTTGTTTTGCTAACATTAATTTGATACGTTTCTATGTTTAGGCTTTGTGTTGTTGTAGACTGTTTTGAGAAACTCCTCGAAGGCTTTGCCCTAATGTAGGTGCGAATAAATTTAATCTATTTATAATATCATCTTGAGTACGTTATTATATTCTCAAAATAAGATATCTTCATTGAATATGTTTGGATGCTTAGAGTATAGATAATAACATGTTTGAGACGTGTTATCATTAGAGTGGAGGTTATAACATGTTTGTGAAGGTATTCTGCGTAATATGTAATTGGTGAACGTTGCATTGTGTAGAGTGATCACTTAAGCCAGCACATGCAGGTTGTTTGCCCTGAGACATCGTACAAGAGATTTCCGTCCACTTTTCAAATATATAAATAGCTTCGTCTCTGTGAGACTTTATAAATTATACTTAATTATTTAATTATCCCTCTGAGGACCAAATCCAGTAACTGTGTTCTTAGAAAATGCTTTAATATAAAAAAATATGGTTAAAATATAATATTCTGGTGCTTGGGTAAAAGTAAAACATTCTTCAATAAAATTAACATGCATGTGATAAATTTTGTTAATAGGTTAACAATAGTATGGTTGTGGTGTACAGTGTGTGAACATGGTAGTGTAGTGTTGTTGGTCCTGACAAAGAGACCGAAAGACCAGTAGACCCAAAATCTGGTAGTGGTTTGTACTAATTTAACTAACTCTCTATTACAATGTCTAGCCACAAAGTTAATGATTTAAATATGAATAATTATTTATTTATTTTTGAACAATTTTAAACAAAGCCGTAAGAAATATGGATTACTATTCATTGCAATGTTTATATGAATTTAGATCTTACCAAAGCATAATAAAATAAAATTTAATAATATCCAAGCGGACCACTCGCGAAATTTATTGCTTGAATAATTTATTCGCTAATAAAAAAGCACATTGTAAGAATTAACAGTTGAAAATAATCCGGTAGGCCCTCGCTTAAGGGAGAATTAAAAGTATATAATATTTTACCGTAATACTAGATCGTAAATGTTTTATCATGCCTTGATGACAGGTGCTTTCAAAGAGTATAAAAAATTACAAAAGATAATATATAAAGATGGTTGTATTTTCAAATAATTTATTTATTTCAAAGATTTTTCGGAAATGTAAGTTTTGCGAATATTTTAATTTCATTTTAATTCTAGCTTTACTGCCCGATTTTGTCCAAGGTTTGGATTCTTTTAAACATTCATTTCATATTCCATTTTACTTTTTTTTCTATATTTTAACACTTTCATTTCTTAATTATTTATGTTAAAAAATATATAACAAAGAAAAGAGTTTTATTTTTTTACATATATTTAAATATTGCAATTCAAAGTAGAAATAACATTGTGAGCTTAAATAGTCACGTAGACCTAGTAGTACAAACAGAACAACCTAATAATAGTATATTTTTAATAAATCTCAATGTTGGTACTTGAATATGTCTCACAAAGGGATGTTATTTCTTGAATTTATTTCTGTGAGTATACTTTTCAAAAAAGTTAAAAAATAAGTTTATTTTCAGATAACAGATATCTAATTTAACTAACACTCTTTACAATGTCTAACCACAAAGTTAATACATTAAATATTAATAATAAGATTTTCAGATATTTGAAAATTTAAACAATATATTAATTGCGTGGATAATTATTCAAATAAATAATCAGATTTTTTAATCGAATATTGTATATGTAGGTATGGAAATACTATTTTCTAGCGGTCCTTTTTTAATGTTAAAACGTCCAGCTACTTTTCATGACGTTGGTTATTTTAAAAGATTTTTGAACAGTTCACAAAAAGCGATGTTTTTACAACATCCTTAAACACGATCTAAAATGTAGTTACTTATCTTTTTTTTTAAATTCGTTTGTACGAATATTGAAGTAAGTCGTTACCTGATTTCAATCCTGATAATTAAATCCTAATGACTTTTATTCTTAGCGGATATGCGTGGTTGTTTTGAAATGTTTTTGTATTGTGTTAATAGTTTTAAAGTGATTGCGTACAATTTTTAGTGTTACGCTCCAGGCTTTGTTATGTTTTTGACATGAACTTGGGTACCTAAAACTAATATTATCTACTTAAAAAAACAGCTTCTAAATTAGTACGTTACATCAAGTAAATATTAAGAGCTTTTGAAAAATGATATCGACGGTGGATATATATTTCCATAATGATCATATTACAGCTTGGATTTATATTATTATTATGAGTGTATCTTTATAATACAAAAGCCATTTACATTATTGTGTTGCATATTAGGACGCTTTTAATTGTTGACTCATTTATTTTAATGATTATTGCATTTCACACGTAGAGAACATTGGGTAAACAGACACTTATGTGTATATGTTTATCAGGCATCATGAATTCTAACCAGCTGAAGCTTTTTTCGGCAAAAAATACTGA
The DNA here is from genome assembly GCA_016648135.1 of Agrypnia vestita. Lineage (NCBI taxonomy): Eukaryota > Metazoa > Arthropoda > Insecta > Trichoptera > Phryganeidae > Agrypnia > Agrypnia vestita. Next base: position 40,357 of record JADDOH010003578.1, on the reverse strand, counting down.
GAAAACACTATATACGAGTACATACACGTTTAATGTAATTTTTCAAACTGTATTATCGATAAACGATTTCAATTTTTTTAACAGGAATTAGGAGCGTAATGTATTTTTAAAAACTCGTCAATAAATCATTCAATGGTAGAGCACACAAAATGACTAAGTAATGGCATTACCGTGGATCATTAAAATATGAGATTCATATCAATCTATCAGTAACAGATAAGAAGACAATCAAATTTTGGAGGCATCGTAAGGTGATAATAATGATATTGTCATGAGTTCTTGATGAAGGGAGTCAAATATAATACTCAATTAAATAAAAATTTTGCTTATCACCAAAGGTCACAGGACACAAAATAAATTGTAAAAGTTATTATGTAAGAATGTTCTTAGGTTTTCACGGCCACTCAGAATCTTCTGGTTTGTGTCTTCTGGGGTATAATGCCATGTTTTACGACATTTCTAGCTGAACTTTCGGATCACATTGCAGTGTCCATCATCAGGTCTGATGTGTTGATAAGTCACATCAGCCCTGATGATGGACCCTACAATAGGACCCGAAACATCGGCCAAAAATGTCGCTTAAACGCGGCATAATTCCCCAGAAGACACAAACCAGAAGACTATTATGCTATTTGCATCTATCATCACTTTCGAGAATTTTCTTGGAACACTTTATATACTTCTGCTAGAATTTTCATCTGTCTCTTATCGCACTAGTTCTGCCAAGCTGTCAAAAATTCCGCACGTAGGTACTCTTTTATAGGCGCACTCAATCACAGTTGGTTGATTTCACTTGTCGTTTTAATATTTTTCCTCCGTCAAACGTTAAAATAAACTAGGAGTATATACATTTTGCGAATGTTTCGGATATTCTTGTGAATTCCAGACTCTTCCCGTCATTTACACTTTGTTCCAAACTTTCAAAATGTTGGGAATTCCTCAATGTGTAGTTCTTCCCATTTCTAGGGTTTTCTGACAGGATTAATGTGTAAAACAACACTGTTTGATAATAGCAAGCCAAAACAACATTTAATAGTTAACCCGCAGAACTTAATAATATTTATTAAAATTTAATTTATTTTAAATTTCAGTAATAATAATATTTATAATAAATTTCATTCATAATAATTATAAAAATTAAATTTATTTTAAATTTCGCTAAAAATAAATATGGAGTTCTACAAATTAAATACAAAAACCATGAAAACAAAACAAAAAATATTTTATTTTTTATGCAGAAGTAATTTAAACTATACTTAAATGCGCCCTTTAACATTACTAGTTTTACTTTAGTTTATTGTTGTTTAGGCTATATCTAATTTAAGTGTTAAATACCGATACCGAAACTCCGATTGTAGGTTGATTTAATTCTAATCAAAAGTACACAATTTCTCTTCTAAAAATTCAAAGAATGACAATAAAACAAACAATTTTTGATACATTTTTCTTAGTTTAAGTATAGAATAATCGTACACAAAATATCATGTAAGAATACAATTTTTTTAAATTGTCCATTTGAAAAAAATAATAACTGAATTATGAAAAATATTAACCGAAATTTAACTTTGCCATATTTGCCGGTAGTCGGAGGGAGAGTATTTGTTATCTGTCGTTGGGATGAGGGAGTCATGCATGATTTATTCACAATTGTGACTGAAAATAAACATCGATCCACCAAGCAAAGCTACAAAATACATTTTTCAAAATAACTACGAATGATTGGAAAAATATGAAAATTTTCTGTTAAGAACTTTTCTGCAAACACCGTTATACGGTTCCAGGTGGCGCGAGGCCACATAAATCATTCAAAATTGTCTAAAAAAGCTATTATAAAACGGTGCAGTCGTGAGTGCCAGTACTCGTAATGTTAAATCATTTCGCTCATTACTACGTGCCCGGTAAAAATGTTAAGGAACTACTACTTTTATGAATTTTACGTGCTTTTCAAACACATCAACGGCATGCCATTTGAAAAGATTATTTATACCGACATTTACGTTTAAATAAATACAATGTATTATGTTTTTGTTGAATTTGCGTGAGTGTATACATATTATAAAAAAACTTTGAGTAAATCAATCAAATAGAATAATAACTCGATGAAATTCAGACTCTTTAAAGATTATAATTTTATAAGTAATTTTCTATATTTTCACTGCAAACAATTCAAGAATAAAAACATTGTTTTTACTATTTACAGCAAAAATATGCTAAGTTACTTTTTAAGTAAAATTATCATTAAATTTTTTTTGAAAAGTTGAGTTTTAATTAATTGTTATAATGTAAAAATAGATCTAAAATTTTTCATGAGTCAAAGAGCATTTGAGATGTTTAAATAATCATAAAAAAATCATATCACAAATAAATCAATGAAAAATAATTTAATTAATGTATATTATATATGTCTCACAGAGACAAAACTGTATTTTTAAGAGACAGTAGGTATAGAAGTCTTTTTGGGTGTACACAGGACTTACGACCTATCGTACGGTTGGCTAAAGTGATCACTTTACACATATGCAACGTTCGCCATTTGCACCCATGATAGAATACCATGTCTACTAATTTTTGGAAGTTGTATATATTCAAATTATACGCTACGTTTCACACGTGAGTTGCAAGAATCCTCAACGTGGCCGGCCCCAAAGCTTTTTCATTTCCCTTGAATGACCAAAGATGTCGCTAAAGGAGACATCTATATTTGATTTGGAGTTTTTTTTAGCTATATACTTTATCTGTCTAATGGAATTCATTCGAATTTCTATGATTACACTAGGATACGCTAGAAATATTTATTTCAATTTTTATTAAACTCTTTTTTTACCAGTATTGTAATTCAAAAATTTTGACATACTCAAAATATTCTGAAAAATAATTTTGTTATCCTGACGAAAGGGCCATTGCAATATGTAGAATTTTTTTCAATAAAAAAAGTGGTGTAAACAAAGTTTATTTCTATAAATCATAAAAATAATCGAGTAAATTTCTCGAAATTTAAGTAGTGTAAATTTAAAATATATTCAACTCAGTAGAAGTAACATGGATAGTATAATGTTTAAAACTTTAATAATAATCTTAGTTCATTAAAATTATCCATATTATTATTTCGCTTAAAATGCTTAAAAATCGAGTAAGGCGTTATTTTCATTGCCGGCTTCAGACAATAATCACATTATAAGTTTTTTTTATAAACGGAAACAGATTATTTTAAAATATAAATATATTTTAAAATATATTTATATATTAAAATATATTAATATATTTTTGAAAATTCGAATAGCTTTCGGCAAAATACATAAATATTTAGGTATATTTTATTACATTAATTTTATTATTTTTGCAGATAACTATAGTCTATATTACGATTTCTTTAAAAACGTGCATGGTTTTGCCATTACTATTTAGAAAAAACCTAATCATATGAAAAACAAAAAACGATGGGCGATAGCTAATCGCAGATATTAAAAGCCGCGTAGCGGTCAGTATAGCCGATAGCCAATTGCAGACACCTACGGCCACATAGCGGCCTGTGTAGCCGCTTGCAATCGGCGATAGCCGATTTCTTTGCTGCTAGTATTCAATATTACTACATTAAATATTATACATGTAATACATATGCACGAAGTTGATTCTTGCATACTCGACCCAATTCAGAGTTGCAAAAGTGTCACGTCGACAAAAATAATTTTGGTATTTGTGTGAAGCAGTCGGTATTAGATTGTCATGAAAATACTGCTGAGTCGGGTCAATCGTGTAGGTTATATATGTATAAAAGCTGGAACATGACATATTATGTCACATTAACATTAACTCTCTACAGTGGGTGACCGCCGTCCTTGCTACTCTCATGTCTCGGGAGGACCTTCCGTCGACCTTTAATTCTAAGTCTTACCCTCTTATTTGCTTTTTCCCCCTTGCTTGCTCCTGGAGCTTGTCTTTGGGGAGAAATGAATATACTTACAACATCCAATACTTTCATTGCACGACCACGCCTTTTATTAATATATACATAAATTTTATTTCAAATATTGTACATTGTTAAAAAGAGACGTGCTATTTAATACAAACAATGTTTGTAGCATATAATAAAATTCTTCGACTGTTTCTTTCATTATATATTTTAAGGTACACGTTTTAAAGTACACGTTTCTTATAATAAAGAATATTGTTCTTTTTTAATTTTAACCCGATATCCAATATTGCGTATTGAAAACTATTTGGATTCAATTAATTCTTAATAAATGCAAGATGTAAGGGTGGTCTAGAATATTTATCGGATTATTTCTGATCCGATCGGTCCCGGAAAAGTTCGCTTCAAAGGCTTACTTTAAATTAAGCAAATACACCCCGCTTTCCGATTCCAGTCAGTCAGGCAGATTACGGACTATCGATAGACGATAGATGGTTTTACTGATTTTGAGGTTTATTATTTTTCCTTATATTTTTTAATGCTTTATTATACGGACTTATATTCACGAAACCTTAGATAAAATCAATTTAAATTTACGTCTTTTGAATATATAAATGTAATGATATAGACAATAAAATTTCTCTTCTTCAATAAAAGCAAAATAACTTTGGCAATATTATTTATAATAATAAAAAGAAAAAACGATGTATAAAATTATTATTTATTTATCATTAAAAATAATTTAAAAAACATAAAAAGGCATAAAAAACATTTAAAAAATAACTATTCTGAATTTTCTAATCTTCTTTTGGAACAAAAAATTATTTGATATTAATAATTATCAATATTTTTAAATTTGACTTACATATATATAACATTGGATTAACTTTAAAATTTATTTTCATATAAGTTGTTTATTATTATTATTATTATTATTTATTTTTTTTAATAGAGATGCGAACACGGAATACGTGTCACATCAATATTCTTACTATTTTCAAACTAAGCTAAACGCTTGTGCTATGAAAATAGGACTAACTTGCTAGTCTGGGCTGAGATTCGAACCCGCGACCTTCGGATCACGAGGCGAGTGTCCTAACCACAAGACCAACAAGCTACTCTTTTTTTTTATTATTTATGTAACTTATTTAATACTTTGTTTTTGTTAAAATCTATTTCTCAAATTAAAATTTAAGTTTATGTTGTATCCTGGTGAAAAGAACACTGATCTCAAAACATGTCGATAATTCATTAAATAATGGTTTTATACCAAGTGCTTTCTTTTTATAAAGAAAAGTTTTTAATAATTTTCAATTTTAAATCTGTTAATTCCTGGTGCGGTGCCATTTAAATTACAAACCACCAAAATATAAAGATATTAACTAACGTTTGGTTATTTAAAAAAAATACTATAAGTTGTCAATTTTGAAACAATCATAAAAAGGCCAAACAAAATATTCTTATAAAGTGTAATGTCTTAGTTAATAAGTCGTACTTCATCAGTAAGAAGATGCTAGAAACAAAATTTAAAAATATTTAAAAATACGTTTTGTTTAATTATTCGATAACAAATAATTAATTAAAAAACGTGTCTTAAATATACGCGAGGGGTCATGACAGGTGCACGACGGTTCATGGCGCTGCCTTTTTTTCGAAAATATTTCCAAAAGGTACCTTGATCCTCGATCCTGTTGATGGACTCTGCAATGACACAGGGAGATCAAATATATACGTCAGAATATCCCGGAAAAATATTCACGGGTACTCCCACAAATGCCATTAAAAATAAGTTTAATGGTTTATCACAACCAGGTATAAATGTACTATATTTATGCTTAAATTTTAGACCACCAGGGGGGTGAAACTTCTAAAGATTAGTCAAAATATGTATTATTCTCCCACGGCCTACTTTTTGAACTTGAATAAATCAAAATGCTCCCAGCTACTGAGCAGGCGCGGTGACCGCCGCTGGCCAATCCCCCCACCCCTGCCCAGCTGGGTCGCGATATCGTCACACCTCCATTTATTAGCCACCCTGCACAACACAAACCATCCGAAGCAAGGATGCCAACGGCGTTTATGTCAAAGGACAAAGTATTTCTCGGTTACTATTATTAAGGTATTTTATGTCATTTACTATGTATCTAAGTAAGGCATATTATACAGGGTGTCCCATAGCTAGTATTAAAATCTTTATAGGTGGATTCCTCCCTTGATAATGAGTCGAAAACGTCCAAGCAACTTCGACCTATTTTAACCTATATCCCATTACAGGGTCCTTGATCCCTGTTGATGGACTGGAGAAGTAACTCAATACCGTTTTTTTATGTGTGGTCTGTCTCCAAAACTTGGTTCGCAAACTCCGAGAAATTATAATTATTGAGACATCTCAAATGTTCCTTTGCTCTAATATTAATATTACGTTTCACGGCTTCACCGTTGCTTTGAATCGTGAATATGTTAACTTAAGTAGGAAACAAAAAAAAGATTTATAAAATAATTCATTAAAAGCAAGTCTCTATGTACATATTCAAGTAATATTCCTCCAGGTGTTATTTAAAACACTAATTTTTTCGAATTTTTATTCACTTATATGTTCTAAATCTTTTTTCATAAAAGAAAAATCGAATAATAAATATGGCTTCTGCCTTATTCTTTGGATGATTAGGTAATAATTAGGTGATAATGATTAGGTATAATGATATTGCAAGCTTAATAAAACTGCTTTGACCTTAAAATTTTAGACACAGTACACCGTCGCCAAAGCACCCCATTCGAGAGTTATTGGTCTTTCAGATAAACAGATTCTTAACTTAATGATTTACTAAGATTCTTTTGAACGCTACAACAGGCCATATACAGAGCCTGTTGTAGCGAACAAGGACCAAATACAATTGCAAAACGTATCACAAAAACACCACGATTTGAGAAAATCACACAGACATTTGTGGCCTCACCGGGAATAGAAAGTGGAATCTTTAGTATGAAAAACCAGCGTTGCGCCCACCGGACTATGAGAGCTGCTGAATTTTAAATAGGTTATATAAGAACAGAAGATGTGGAAATCAACTTCCTGTAACATGTGTTACCCATGCACGTACTGAATAAATTTGCTAGCAGAATATTTAATTTCGTGAACCTTTATTCGTGTAGCGGATTGCAAACATCATTCAATGTTTAATAAGATGTCAGGGGTGAAGAGATTATTTTGTAAGCGATTGGGATCTAAACTCGGTATACTTTTTTCCTGTCAGGAAACGGATATAATGAAACAGACATTGGGCATACCGCTTCACTTTCTTAAATTAAAAGTTTTTTTTCACTGTCAGTTGAATGTTGTATAGAACGGTGTTACGATATTGTTGACTTAATAAAAAGATAAACACTCATAAAGTAGCCTAAATATGTGTAAGTCATATTTATTTCTTTTTGTGAAAAAAAAATTAAAAACATTTATAAACCTGTGAAAAACAAACTAACTATTCTGTTTATACACAAACATAGATATACATACATAAGTCTAAGATTTATCATTAATATAAATTATTAACGATAAACGCTTTCCATCATAAGAATACTTTCAAGGCTTAAATACCAATGATAACCACATTTTTTTTAACATACAGACCGTCAACAGGTCATTGATGACCCTAATAGATGGGCCTTTAGTGACATTAAAGTACAAGTTTGAGTAACTAACTAACTAACTAACTGACCATCATGCAGTTTCCTCGTGAGGGTAGGCAGAGAGGAAAGAACGCCATACTTTTCTGTCCTGACATACAACTTTCGCTTCCTCTACATTCATACATCTTCGCATGCAAGCTCGACGGTTGTTCAGGCTTCTAACAGGATCATCTTCCAGTATCTGGTTTATCTGGTCACGCCACGTCTTCCGTGGTCGCCCTCTCTTTCTGGCGCCTTCAACACCTGCATTATATATCTTTCTAACCATTCTTTTCTCATTAATTCACTCAATATGTCCAAACCACCTGAGCGACCCTATTTTTATTCTATGTATTATGCTACGAGCAGCTTTACATTCATGCCTAATGTCTTCATGGATTTGGCACACATACGTCTAAGGGATTTCATCTCCACTGCATTCAATCTACTTTCGTTCCTCTTCTGCCAGCTCCAGGCTTCACTCCCATATATTAGTCTCGGTACCAGAACTCCATTATGTACAGCTATTTTTGCCTCGGTAGACATATTTCTATTATAAATTATTGCATTCATATCGGTAGACATATTTCTATTAGAAATTATTGCATTCATTCACCCTATTCCCGGCAGTAACTCTCTTCTCTATATCTTTCTCAACATTCCCTCTTCTATCGAACATACTTCTCAAGTACACAAACTCATCTCCTTGCTCCAAACATTCATTGCCTACTAGTATTTCACACGTTGTTTTACTTTCCTCCTTCTCGAATACCATAACTTTTGACTTATTTACATTCATAATAAGGTCGCTTTCCTTGCATACATCATACATCCTGCTTACTAGACTTTGTAAGTCTTGTTCGCTATTTGCCATTAATACTTCATCATCCGCGCACAGAAAAACAGCGTACAATCAAATTACTTTGAGTTATTAATTAAGTTTAAGTATTTTGTGAACATTTGAATATCATATAATATAATACACTTTTAACGGTCTATTAATAATTAATAATGAAAAATAAAAAATGATAAAATATATAAATATAAAAATATCCCAAATCAATAAAAAAAAAATTACATACAATTATTTTACATAAATATACACCGCAAATCAATAATTTTTTTAAATAAATAAATCAATAAGTTTTTACGTAGTACACAATTAATGATAAAAATAAATAAATTAATATTAAAAAGTGCCTTAAACATAAATAAATTGTAAATAGTATTGAGTAAAATATAAAGACGAGTTCAACAGGTTTAAGGCGAGTGCACGGGTTCCAAGGTCAACATCGGTTATATTTAAAAAATATATATATTTTTCTTTCTATTTGATTAATCTAAAAAATACTATCACGGCTCGTGGCTTCGGATGACAAATGAAAACACTGGAAAGTAAGTAGCGATTTATTAATTAGTAATTTTTCCCACGTCGGGGTCCCCAGTTTATGGCGGTACCGTGTCCATGGAGCCCCACTTTTGTAAATGTAATTCAGGATGGAAAACAGCTGATAGGAAAATGCCATTGGTTTTATGGTTTATTTATCTAAGCAGCGAGATTACAGTGGTATGGTATCACTCAACCTTGGTAGACAACGCGGTCGTCAGCTGTGCAGCTTCAGGTCAATGCACCGGGATCCATGCGGCGTTTAGGACGGGTGATCTTCGAACGTGGTTGTAGGACGAAGTGCTGTCGTTGGAGTGGAGAGATCGGTGTCGTGAAGCTGGAGATGCTGGGGGACGATGGATGACGCGGTGAGTTTAAGGATGATGATGGTACTGCAAGCTGGACCACTTCTAGAGGTTGCGAAGACAGTGAAGCGATGATATTGAGGATGATCGATGGATTGGAGACCGGAGGTGCAGTACGGAATGAGATGAGCGCCGGAGCAATGTTGTTTGATGTCGTGAGAACTGTCGTCATCAGCGGTGGTTATGTAATGTGAGGAAACGGATCATTGACTCCACAAATTAAAAAGACAAAGTCACTAAACACGAATTAAATTAGTACCTACTTGCATTGAAATCAAACTATTTCGCAATTAACCACTCGTCTATAAATACTTTATTATGGTTGGGAATACTTTATTTAACAGTCGTAGAACATTTTATCCATTTTTCGCAAGTAGAAGTCACATTTATTTATTTCGCCATTTTACTACAATTCGAGCAATTCCCTTGAATGGTTTCGTTTTATTTCCGTCGCTTCAAAATTCCACGACTGGCCACACCAGCCGTCATCCCGCGCTCATTTCGTACCTACAGAAATGAGAAAGTCAGTCTAAGTCTCTAGCACAGCTATCGGTTCCGCTTATATACGAAAAATACTAGTTTTTCGAACCTCCTAGATTATGTTTCTAGATGTTTAGACATTTCCTGAATATTATGGATAATACGAGAGTGTGTTGATGTGCGCTAGAAGGTGCTAGAGAGTTCGATCTTATTGTTGTCATCAGCGTATTACGAGGGATTTTTTACGTAATCTCTTTTACCATCTGTAACAATTAGTTAATATGTAAATATTTTACAACGTTGGACCATTGCATACCAAATTTTAAGCAAAAAATGCCAACATTTTTATGATCACAATACCTATATAATGTAATATTGTGAAGCATTGCATCAAGTTTGTGATATTTTTCCCCAACGGTGATAACCCTGTTTGCACTATCTCAACATTTTGTAACTTGAGTGCAAGTTATATGGGTACCAGAGGCAAAAATAGATACGTGTTTTCATATATAATAATTTTATAAACAACAGATGAGACAAAATAAACGCCAGCGAAGATATTGTGGACAAAATGTATGAAATTTAAAAATTTTATCGTAGATACATATAATTATTTATTAACTATAAAAATACAATTTACAGAAAATATTCCAAAAAATGTAATTTACCTTAATTTAATAAATGCAATTATCGTAGTCATTTATTTATCTTATTTTATCTAATTAATGACAAAAATAGGCACGAAGTGCCCAAAAAATTCATTCTTTGTATTGCTATCACATTTTTATCTCAGTCAACGTGCAATTTGCATACAAATTAATCTTCGCGGGTAACAAAAATACCCTTTCGGAAGAAGTCGTTCATATCTGTAGGTACTGCAACAAGGTATAAAATCACACAAGGAGGTTTCCTGTCCCTGCGATGTATTTCAAATCGTCTGTCAAAAAGTTATCAAGTGTTTATTGTATCTCTTAGTTATGTTTAAGTGATAGAGGTTATACCAATTTAATATAGGTGCCTTTTTGTAGAATTCACTAATTGGAGGCCCAAATGCATGAACAAAAATATAGCTCGAAACCCCGACTTAAGTAAAGCACATTAACTTACTGCGCCCCCACCGGAAATTGAACCCGTAACCATCCGTATGAGAAACCCGTGTCATGCCCATTGGGCTACGAGGGCCTCGTATATATTATAGCTTGAGATCATTTCTGATGTTTTCGCGTCACGGCTCAATTTTTGTTAGCAAATTTTTTATTTCTTTGTTCTTCATTTGTTATAATCCAAATAATTTGATCGCAATTATGCAGAAAATAGTCGCCACGAAAAATTAAAACTGGGATAAAAGCACGTTACTAAAAAGAGAAAATAATCAAATCAACATGACAACTAGAATATTTTTTTATATAAATATTTTCTGTAGTTTAAGTACTGGTGTAGTATTATTTGCCTTCAAAGTGATAAATAATATAAAGCTTCCTAATTTTACGTACCTTTGAAGAGGATTTTAGCTTTAAAGCATTATTATGTTTTTCAGATTTTAAAATGTGGTTTTTGTGAAGAAAATTCTTAGAAGGCAAAAATTATTAATATTTGTAACGAATTTTATCTATTTTTTTGCAGAATAAGGAAAAGATCTCGCTGTTACCGTTAAAACAGTATTGATTTTTTTTCTCAAAATTATTTTTTCACATCATTGTAAGATTTGGCAGATACTTTGTGTTGCAACATTATTTTCTCTGGGAATATGTAAATTTGCGTGTCTACGCTGATACATCAGAAACAATTGGGTACTTTGAAGCCAATTTTCGATGCATTAATACCGAAACACAGCCTGATTTACTGCGAAGTGTATATAAATTGGACCTCCAAATTACGCCATTTAAGCGCCAGCCATGGCGGTTACATGTCCAAAATCATATTCTAATATCAATTCCATAAAATTATCTGTCAAATAAAGTCAATTTCATGGATATGTAAATTTTTTTTCTGTGTTTTATTTTAATTTAAAATTCTCCGCCTCTAAAAACATACCCTTTATGTCTTCACGTTATCCGTCCATTTTATGATTTTCTTCTCGGGCTCGTCTGACGTTGCTACATTTTCCGCCAACTGCAATTTCCCTATTTTCACTTGCGTCGGATATCTAGGGTTGTATATCGTTCGCAAAGTTCCTAGTTCTTTAACCTCCTTCATTCTTTACTAAGGTTATCACATATTGGGCCGTAAATCTTCCGCAAGACCTTCGAAGCCCAAAAATCTGTTTTCTTGCAGCAAACTGAGAAACCAAGCTTCACACGAGTATACGTATACCATATGTATAAAATATAAAATGTTTAAAAATAACTTTAAACGATGATTATTGAGAAAAAGATAATAAAAATCAGGATAAAACATGATGTACAGTAGTGATGGGTCCGCTCTGTACTCACTACTACAATGTAGTAATGCATTACATTGAAGTGCACACTTCGCACGTTTTGAAGTGTAGTTCATACTACAAACTACAAACACCAAAGTTATTGAAAGTAAAAACTTCAAACATAACACTTCATTTCAAAGCGAACACTACAAAGTACATACACTTCAAAGTCATCGAAAGTATGAGAAACATACGCCCATGGTTTGAAAAATTTTGGGACCGAACGAAGAAATTTTTGGGAAGCTGATGTAGCTAAACGAAGAAATCTTAAATATTTATATATAGCTCGCCAAATTTTTATTTGGGAAAAAAATATTTACTTCACACTAGTAAAGTAGTACTAACTACAATTTTGTAGTACAATTACTTCATTTCATTACTTCACTTCATTAATATTACAATTACTTCATTACTTCACTTCATTTACTTGACTTCATTTCGTAGTTTTACAATTACTTCACTTCATGTAGTTTTTACTTCAATTGTAGTGTACACTTTGTAGTCTTCAAACTGGTGAACGTGTGTGTGTTGTATTCTTCATTTTGAAATGTAGTTTTTCCCTTCGCTAATGTACAGGTATCTTTGAAAGAGAATGGGTCAAAAAGAAGCCTAAACAACAGTTTGCGAAGTTTTTTTAACAACCCTTAAAATCGACCACCACCTCCGGAAAAGAGATACTTCACCATCGGGTGATATCCAATAATCATCGACTGCAGACACCATCGGTTTTATGAAAAGTATATCGCCGTTTCACGTCGATGTGGAGTTCGATCGTCGTTTCTGTGTTACTGGAAGAAATAAGATACTGCGGTAGGTGAGACAAACTTCCTTTTCTCCCTTTTTAATCTTTCTTTATACAGTTCAGTTGGAATCATATCAAATTACCCCAGTCAATTTGTCTCCAGTTTACGCGAGGCTGGCGATTTGCGTCGGATTCAGACTACTATGAAAATCAAATACTCTAAATGTTGTGAAAACTCAAAAAAAAAATTTTACTACTCGTATTCTCGAAATAAAAAAACACTTTATATTTGTAAGCTTTGTGGGGTTACCCTAGGCAAGAATGAGGAAACTCGCGAGGGTAAAGCGTTCTCTCATTATGTTTTTATTAAAATACTAGCTGTTCGTACCCGGCGTTGCATGGTTTAAGGATTCAGTTGAAAATAAATGTGTAGGGGGGGGGGGGGAAACAAAGGTTCCATTGTTATGCAAAGCCTTTAATTAAAACAATGTTTCCCTTTAATCAAGGCTGGGATGGACATACGTCAAGGAAATAAATGTGGCATATTTTTTTCCGTCGGGAATATGTATGCGAAATTCGGGTCCAATCAGCAAGGTGGTGTGTAGATTTGTACACAAAATATACCTGGCGGAGACGATGAGGGGAAGGGGAAATTTCGCATATACTACCCGACTGCTCGTAAATAATAAGTTTCCAAATTTTGAGTCCGATCGGTCGAACGGTAGTTACAGATTAGCATTGAAAATATATAAGGAGGAGAGGAAGGGGTAATAGTAATAATATTATCTGCTGAGTTCTAAAGAATTAATATCCAAATTTTGAGTCCGGTCGGTCGATTGGTACATATTTGTATTAAAAATATATAAGTGGGGGGGGCAGAAATGTCGCCTATGTTACCTGCCGGGTTCTAAAGCATAAGTATGCAAAACTTGAATCGAATTGAACAAAAATGGTGTAGATTTGTATAGAGAACAGACAGTCAGAAAAACATTGAGTTTTATAGGTAAAGATTTGGCTTTTTGCGCCTGGGACTACATTCCAAATCAGAGAATATAATCAAAAAAATTTAATTCAGAAAAAGTTATATCTAAATATTTATCAATATTGAAAGGGTAGGTAATTTGAATGCAAAGTTTTGCCAAAATTTCAAAAAAATCGGTCAAGAACTTTAAAAAATTAGCCATTTTGTACAAACGGACATTAACATTTTTATTTAAATATATATTATATAATAAACGCTGCGTAAAGTTTTATAAGCACGATGCATAAGATAAGATATCAATATAAACACTCCACGTCCTATGTATAAATAACTTGTTTTCGTCTGTAAATCATTTTGTTTTTAAGAAAAATGTTATATATTATAAACGAACCCGACTCGACACCGACATTATTTACAAAGCAATAGACCCCATAGTAAATTCTTCTGGCAGATCCGAAATCTTCCCAAGAGGAATAATCTCTATTATTTATTAAAGTTGCGACAGTAACGGAGGGTAGATTAAAACTACCAAAAATATACAAAGGAAAGAAATAAAACAATATCATTGAACCGAACATCCATTTTGATTATTCAGTATGTTCTTATTCCACGTTGTATAAAAAAAAACTGCTAACAAAGCACGTAGCAAAGGGATTGGTCTACTTTTATACATCAGAATCTTTTTAAATCATGACTTGATCATCCAAATTTGTTTTGTTGTATACAATGCGATGAAGTTAAAGAGATTGATATTTTTGTAACACAAAAAAAAATTGATGATTGTCTTTTCAATCTGAAGTGAAAAAATCTCCTAAGATAAGTTTTAATTTAAAAATAAATTTAGTAATATTATTCTATCCCAACGTAATATTAATCTATGATCACAGATTTTTTGATTAATATAAATCAAAAATTAAATTCTTTATCATAGAAAATATAATATTGAACTTCAGACCAAAATATAATTTAACACATCCCTTCACCGAACAAAACATACTTTATTTCCAATAACTGCAAAATGAACGCTTCTAAAAACGCTTTAATTAATAGGACAATAAGATATTTTAATTATTATGATTCGTCTGTCAATCTTTGTGCAATGATTTTTTAAAAATAATTTATGGTAGCCAAGGTTTAAAGGTCATCGCTCTTATTACTAACATGTAAAGCACCGCACCGTACAACCTGGGTAGCTCATATTCACTTACCATGAAAGTTTGGAAATTGGTTAGTATAATGTTTGCGTCGATGTGAAAGATCCTAGCTAACATGCGCTTGAAGTATAGTAGTTGTGTTCAAAATTCAGTGAATACTAAAGGAAAACTATTATACTCTTATTATATCAGTTTGAAGGTACTATTTTAATACACTATATTTTATTATTTGTATTTGATTTTTGTAATTTTTTTGAGTAAATTTTTACCATTTACATATTATTATTTCAAGTAATTCTACTCCACTACACAAGTACACAAGTAATTCTAATTGATTGAATAATATATATTTTACAATAAGTTTGAATTTATTCTAAACTTATTTAATTAAAGCAATTAGTGAAACTTAGTATTCCTAAAAAAGATAAAACCTTTAGTCGGCAAAGACAACCCATACCTACTCTAATTTCCTTCATATTTTTACCATTGGTAATGAACACACTTCTTGCAGTCTCGCAGTAGGGTAATTTCACATTTTACAGGTCTATGAAAATATATTAAATAGATTCAGAAAAATAAATTATATTTTGTAAGTCAGTATGATGATGTGGGATAATGTTTTCATTCAAAATTTTTATAATGAAAATCTTAAAAAATACGATATCATTAAAACGCGATAGGATTGTTGGTGACGTCATTTGTCAGGAATTTGTTACACCTTGTGTAGAAGATATCTATAATCTATATAGAGTGTTAAAAAACATTTGTCATCTCTTTGAGGGTTGAGTGGCATGACCGACTAGAATATAAAATTAGATAATTAAATGTGGCTTTAAAAAATCAAATCAAAATAGGCCATTACTTAAAAATCATTTATATTCGAGATATTGGCAATTTTATTTGGCACATGAAAATTGACACCTTATATCAATTTTTCGAATGCCACAGCTATAAAACTCCGTAATCAAAATTTTTTATTTATTTTTTATGTAAATCCAAAATACATCTAACGGTATAACTAAACCGCATTCAAAAGAATGTGCGCAAAAATATGTGTGTTGTTACGATGCAAAAAATGAACACAAAATAAGTTTTTCTAGTAAGTTAGTAACATTTTTTAAACTAAAAAATATATATTTATTTGGAATATCATATTGAGGCTTGTAATACGGGCTTGCCACGCAACTTTCTCCCCGCTTTCTTCTTACCGGACAAAACTACGAACGGTCTTTTGTTTGTGGCCGACCTATAGTATATCTTTGGAAAAAAAAACGTTTTCACCCGATTTGTGAGTTAATTTTTTTTAATATTTTGTGGGTTGATTTTTTTTATAATATTACGTCGACTCTTCATACTATAAAAAAGACCTCTTACCTGGCAAGTAAGAAATTAATAAGAATTTCTCATTGTAATTTTTAAAAAAAATTAAATTTGCTATGATTCTACCTTAGAAAAAAATGAACTCCAATTTTACTCTTTGCGTAATTAATTAACTTAAGCCTTAAAGCTCTAGTAGTCTACTATACTGATATCTTTATAGAACGTATCATATTTTAATAGTTTAGCGTGCTATCCAATTGGCTATGGATCATTCTTTTGATATTAATAAGGGTTTATAAATTTTACATACAAATTATACAGAATCACAATTTGATAAATTTTGGAAATAAGAAAGAGTGTAAAAAGTAAATTGAATGTTTTAAATAATCAGGTCCTTTTTGCAAATAGTCATCTTTAAAATTTATTTTCGTGTTAAGTATGTACTTTATATTATCATTTTCCATATATAACTTTTAAATATTTTGATCTATACTTCGATTTTTAAATTTTATTTTTGTTATCCTGACGAAGAAGCCATTGGCTACGAAAAATGTTGAATTTTTTTCAAAAAAAAAGTGTTATTTACAAAGTTAATTTATATAAATTACTAACTGTTCGTATCAATTTGTGGGGGGAAGCAAAGGTTTGATTCGAACGGTATAGATTTGCATCGAAAATATATCAGAGGGAGGAGAAAAGGTGAAAGGGGAGACAGGAAATATAGCTTATGTTACCTGCCGAGTCCTTAAGAATAAATTTCCTAATTTTGAGTCCGATCGGTCGAACGGTATAGATTTGCATCGAAAATATACCAGAAGAAGAGGAAGGGGTAAAGGAGGAGAGGGGAAATGTAGCCTATGTTACCCGCCGACACCTAAAGAAAAAGTTTGCAAATTTTGAGTCCGATCGGTCAAACGGTAAGATTTGCATCGAAAATATATCAGCGGAGAGGAAGGGTTAAAAAAATAGGTGGGAAATGTCGCATGCACTACCCGCCGAGTCCTAAAGAATAAGTTTCCAAATTTTGAGTCTGATTGGTCAAACGGTACAGATTCGCATCGAAAATATGTCAGGGGGAGGGGAAGGGGTAAGAGAATAGGGGGAAATATCGCTTTTGTTACTCGCCGAGTCCTAAAGAATACGTTTCCAAATTTTGAATCTGATTGGTCAAACGGTACAGATTTGCATCGAAAATATGTCGGGGGGAGAGGAAGGGGTATAAGAATAGGGGGGAAATGTTACCTATATTACCCGCCGGGTCTCAAAGCATAATTATGCAAAATTTGAATCGAATCAGACAAACGGTGTGGATTTAATAATAATAATAATAATTGGATAATTTGTATAGCGCCGTTTTCGCGAAATACTCACCTCAAGGGCGCTTTACACAGAGAAATTATTATCTTACAAGACAACTTACTGCTAGAAAAGAAAAAACTTATTTACTATTACTAATTCACTAGGTGGCATACAAGAAGTGGAATTAAAATTGAGTACTATAATAGTTTGTGAGTCCCTGAAAGAATTATGTGTTTTCGCGGAGTGCACAATATGAGTGGAAAACATTAGCTAGCGTTGTTGTGGTTAGATTTTATAGGTTTTTATAGGATTGTAGATAGACAGACATTGAGTTTTATAGGTATAGATAATTATGGCTTAGAAACATGTTGAATTTTTTTCAATAAATAATTGTTGTTTACAATGTTAATTTATATAAACTATAATTATGTCGCCACAAAATAAATTTGCTATTAGGTCCTTACATATGAAATTGGCGTTTAGTATAGGAGGAACATAAAGCCGATTTTTTTTATTATAATATATTTATTTAATCAAAGTATGTACCATTGCTATCTATGCACTTTTGCCATCTCATAGGTAGTTCATCGATCCCTTTACTAAAAAAAACCATTCGGACGGGAATCAATAAAATCTTTGAAGGCGGTTTGGACTGCCCCCATCGGAGTTGAATTTTTTCCTTTGCAAGAAGTTATCCAAATTTCGAAAAAAATGGTAATCTGTTGGGGCAAGGTCCGGAGAGTATGGTGGATGTCTTAGACATTCCAATTGAAGCTCCTCTAATTTGGTAGCCGTCTGTTGTGCAGTGTGTGGTCTAGCGTTATCATGAAGCAGCAGTGGCCTAGAGCGATAAACCAGCCTCAGTTCTTTAGCAGCTAGCTTTTCCATCATGGTTTGCAGTTGCTGACAATAGACATCTGCCGTAATCGTCTGGCCAGATTTAAGAAAGCTGTAGTGAACGACACCAGCACTAGTCCACCAAACGCTCACAAGTAACTTTTTTGGAGTCAATTTTCGCTTGGGGCATGGTTTGGCTGGTTCGGCAGGGTTCAGCCATTGCGATGAGCGCTTCCGATTATCGTACAGGATCCACTTTTCATCACAGGTAATGATTCGATTTAAAATCCCTTCATTATTGTGCCGGTTGAGTAATGCAACGCAGCAGTCAACGCGCGTTTGTTGATTTGCTTCACTCAATTCGTGAGGTACCCACCTTTCAAGCTTTTTCACCTTACCAATTTGCTTAAAGTGGATTAAAACAGTTTTATCACTAACACCACAGCCTGCAACTAACTCGGATGTGGTTTGCGATGGATCCGCTTCCACAATAGCTTTCAATTCTTCATTATCAACTTTGGTCTCCGGCCGTCCACGGGGCTTGTTCTGCAGGTCGAAATTTCCAGAACGAAAACGTTGGAACCAAAAACGCACTGTGTTTTCTTTTGCGGCACCGTCGCCATATACATCATTAATCCTTCGAGCCGTTTCTGCAGCACTGGTGCCACGGTGGAACTCGTACTCGTAAATAACGCGATATTTCAAGTTTTTCATTTTGTAAACTGAGTGACGCAAAGAAAAAAACAATTGAGGAAAAAACAAATGAATTATAATTTTCAAAACACAAATACATGAGTAAATAGCTGTATAAATTTTGATTTGGAATTCCTAACCAAAGAGAAGATATTTGAGATCAAATTTGCCAGTACGGCAAAACGCCAATTTCATATGTAAGGACCTAATATATTTGAAGAAGAAAGAATTGAATCTTTTCTGAAATAACCTTGTTTACTCGTACATTTAAGAATATATTTACTGTACTTACTCTATTAAATTTACAGTCATCGCACGTCTCTCATTGACAAGAGTTCACCCGCTTCCTGATTAATAATGCATACAGCCTTGCCACGGCCTCGTAAGGGAAGGACCTCGTAGCCTAGTTATCCGCGCTACGCTGGAATTGTGATACAAACAGGTTAAAAAGGTTTAGCTCTTAACTAATTTCTAATTAACATAAAGTTTAGTAAATAATAATAATTGGATCATTTATACAGCGTCGTTTTCGTGAATACTCACCTCAAGGGTGCTTCACATTAAAAAAATATATAACAAAACAACTTACTGGATAAAAACTTATTTACTAGATTAACGTTTAAGATTGTAATAGTTGGGAGTGCCAGGAAGAATCGGGTATTTTCGCGGAGTGCATACTAGGAGTGAAAAACATTAGATTGTGTTTCAAAATGATTCTATAGGTTTTTATATGAATTCATAAATAAGTGCGTCTTTTGTTGTTCTTTGAACTGTGGTAAGCTATCTATCTCAATTTATTTGTAAGTTTATTCCATAACTTGGTCCGGCCACCGCGAAAGCAAAGTCACCTTAATTATTTTTGTGGACGCGATTTATACATACATTCACTATGTGGTCATTACAAATTATCGTATGAAAGTTCCGCCAAAGTGAAGGCACTATAGAGTACCAAATGCTTTCAACAAAGCCATTGACTTTCTCTTTATTACGAAACCTGAACACATCCCCTTTACATACATCCGGTATGTCATGGTATAGGTGAGGTTTCAAGCAACGCTGCCTGTACAAAATAAAAGTCCCATGTTTTGCACGTCAATACGCATTATTAATGTGAGAATTCAGGACCGACTGTGCATTTAGAATTATTATAAATCATAACATTATTACGTATCAGGTAGATTTTAATTGCTACGTACTTCTAGAGATTCCATTCTTCTCATATCATATTTGACAGATGGCAACTAGAAACACGATATCTTTAATATCCATGTTACGAATGGTATTTAAACTAGTGACACACTCACCATCATTTGAGATTTGTGTCTGATTGCATCGATTATTGATAATTGATTTTTCGAAATTCGACTGGCAATCATCGGTACTAGACAAAATTATATCTGGGTTACCGATGATACACACAGATTATTTTCTAAATCAGTGTAAAACTGCAGAAATTCGGCGTAAGCTCACGTTAAATTATGGTTCATAACAATGTACTTGCGGCACGTACAATTCAGAGTATATTAGTGGTATTTGAAGAACCAAGTTCTGGGATGAATAACCTAAGAACTTCAGCAACTCGGGACCCTCGTTGATTGAAAAACAATCCTGCAGTGCATGAGAGTGTTACTAAAATTCAGGTTATCTCTATCACACACCGTTCACTAGAACAGGGCCTATCTCGGTCATCTGTACAAATATTTTTAAAAAAAGATCTTCACCCATACCCAAAGACACATCAGATCCAGTTGAAACAAGCTCTTCAACTTGATAATTGAGCAGAAACTTTGCAGACAGACTCGTGGCGACGATAAAAATGATCTAACTAATTTTTGTTTTAAAAAAATTAATAATTATAGTATAATTTTGAATTTTAAGAAATTTTAATGGTTTCTTTCAAATTGGAATCATTCTATATGACTAATTAGCCCGACACGTGTAAAGACACGAAACCTGATTCAAAGCAAAAGCGAGTATTGTAGAAACCTGTTTTTTATGGGTTAGTTTTTTTAGGTAAATCACATCTAAAATTGCAATTCCCAGACCGGCTATAGATACGTGTTAAAATACCTATGCAAAAATGTTACGCAACAATACGGCTAACAAAGGTGGCCATTTAAATGATGTAGTTAGTAACTAATTATCAGTTTCCATAAGGGTATGCAGAGAGGATAAAATAACGATAGATAATGCCAAACTTTTTCTGTTCTGTCCTGGCACAACACTTTTGCCCCATACATCTTCTTGTGCATGCTCTACGCTTGTTGAAGCTTCTAACAGTCACCCTCTAATATTTTATTTATGTGGTTGAGCCAGGTCTTCCGCGGATACACTCTATTTCTGCTACCTTCAACACTCGCCTCATAATTTTTCTGACCAAACTTTTCTCGCTCACTTGTTCCACACGCCAAACTATCTCAGATATTCTCTTTTTATTCTATCTTTTACGCTACAACTAGCATCATGTACACTTCTAATTCATTAATACTTCACGCTATCGTACAAAGATTTTCCACACATACATCTAAGCAGCCGCATTTCTACCGCTTTTAATCTATAATGCTCCACGCATATCTGTCAGGTTTGAAAAAAACACTAAACGTAATATTAATAATTGTTTTATTTATAGACTGGTTATTCACAAATAAAATCTTTATACCTACTCTTGTTTAGAAATCTTTAATTTTCAAGTTTTAATTTTAATAGACGTGACCAGCAGTTTCCAGCAAATTAAATAAATTCGTACAATATTTCAAACACACTTGCGTTTTACGTCAAATTGACATATTTTCTTGTTCTTGATAAAAAATATTGACTTGCTTACCTATTTAGTTTCCTCAACCGACCGCAGTATTTTCTTCACTCTCGTTTCTGATGTAATATTTATACACGAATCGTACATTAATATGAAAATATCACCAACATAGTTTTTGTCGGCGTCCAACAAGTAGCAGAGGGTGGCCCCACCAACAACTGTTGCTGGAGGAAGGGAAATAAAGCCATCGAGAATATTAAATTAAAACTTACGAAGCTAAATCAAATATATTTTTCCTCAATACATTTTACCATCATCGACGAATATTTTCTCAATAATTACATAACTAATTAATTAAAATTAATTAGTCATGCCACCTGGCAAAATTTAATAATCAAATCTAAATTTTGATTCTTGTATATTAATTTCTCATTCCTTTATATTTCACTGTGAAACGCAGTTAATATCGATAATCAACAATTACTTTTTCAAAGGGATACATTTTTTTTAGTGTTCTTTAAAAACACTATTTTTACCGATATATTTTTCTACACATCAACGCTCTCTTTCCAAAATTTGTTTAGAATTAATTTTAAATAAAAATGCATCATAACAGATGATGGAAATGACGTTGCAAGCTGAAAATAAGCGTTAACTAAGAATATTTAAACCAATAAAGCTATACAATATCAGCGCGCAACATTGGAGACTTTTCAGGCAAAGAAATTTTCTACTAAGTAATTAAAATATCGAAGTTAACATAAAGAAATGAAAATATCATGAAAATGGAAGAGGAAAGAATGGTTTGTCTGGATAAAAAATGTATCGCTCTATCCTCTATATCAATTTCTACAGTAAACGGCATGGTGATCAGTTAATGATTTAAGAAGTATATAATTATACAAAATAATGTCTTTAACATTACATTACAAAAATGTTTGTTTTCTTTGATTTTGGCATAAAACGCTTAATGTTAATATTCAACAAATATATGTAAATGGAGATTTATTTGGGAAACCACATTATAAAACAACATTTATTTTACATGTGATTTTATTAACTAATGTTTGGTTAAAAAAGTCACACATGGAAATAGAATTGGTATGATTCTGTCCGATCAATATCCAGAAATAAACTCTAAAAGTTTAAAAAAATTCTTAGATGAAAAAAATATAACTATTATCTTTACTGCAGTTAATGCACCATTTTCAAATGGTTTGAATGAAAGATTAAACCAAACATCAGTTAATAAAATCATATGTAAAATAAACGAAAGGAAGAATAAATTGGCCTGGGCAACTATTGCTCATGAGTGTACTCAAAAATATTATGAAACAGAGCATACGGTTACAGGTTTTTCTCCAAAATATCTGTTGAAAGGAGAAAATGTTGACATTTTACCAGAGGAATTGAAACAAAAAAATCTCAAAGTGACTTATTGAAAGATAGAAAAATTGCTTTGGAAAATACTATAAAATCGCACATTTATAATAAGCAATATATTGACAAAAACAGGAAGGAATGCGAATTACAAATAGGAGATTTGGTATATATTGAGAATGGAAACCGATTAAACAGAAAAAAATTGGCCCATTTCAGGTGTTAGAAAAAATGTCAAACACAATTTATAGAATAGATACAGGACATAAGAAATGTGAATCAAATTTCTTCCACATAACGGAACTTATTCCAGTGTCGCAGAAGTCTGAAGACTACTGAGTTGGGGGGGGAGATGTAAATGAAGATCGGTAGGTACCTATTTATCTTCATTTACTTTGAATTGTTAAAATGGAACGTTTAAATTTGTTTGAAAATTCTTTCACAAACAACTGACAATCGACCTATTGAGAAAATTATAATATACCGGTGAACAATACATATTTAATAATGGATAAAGTTTCTTATATAAAATAACAGCTTTAAATTTTGTTTCTCTTTTCAGGTGTATACTTTAATTATTTTTAAATTTTAATGTGAAATATTATGTTCTTTTGCTAATTAAATATATACTCTTTTCAGCAAAATTATATTTATATATAATTTTGCATATATTTTCTTTCGCAAAAAACTTTTATTTAAAAAAAACAAAAATATTTGGGTAACCACATTATATATATATATATGTATAAGATGCAATCAAAATAATACATAAATAATATTTATTACATAAAGGTTCATTGTAAATGTAGTGTATGTAAGTCATGTAAAACAATTATTTCATATTTCAACTCCTACATTAAAGAGTTATGTTTTCATTCAGAGTGAGAAAAAATTTCACAATCGAAACATTACTATTACCCCAGTTTTATAATAAAAACAGTTGATAAATAAGAATTCTACGCTTCCATAATGAAATCTACACTATTGTCTCTTTGAAGGTTAACTCAATAAAATTTGGGTTAGTTTACAATCTATGTAGGCATTTACCTAATACTTTCGTCACATTATAGACATTTACATCACATTTTTTTAAAGTTAGGTTTATAATTTTTTTCAAAATGACTAACGCTTTGTATTTAAAATTACAAAATAGATAAATAAAGATACATGTTAAGAAGAAAATCTATTGTAAAACCTATCCGGTTGCCACAGGCATACAACTTTTGCTTTTTCTTTCCGAGGAAGAGTGATACGAATTAATAGATGTACCTATTATTTATAAACGACTAAATGTATAAGTCCCACATTTTTCGTAATCATTAACGATTAATGTGGCTAAATCGGTATCGCTGTTCCCCGGAAAAGAAAAGTTTTGTGTTTTTCTATCACTCAAAATTAGTACCATAAGTGATTTTATCTGTGTATTTTTTTGTTCATATTTAAGATTTATTAATCTACCTAATTTATTATGTTTATCCTTTATGAACTTGTGAATGAATATACAACTACATAAAAATATACAACCTAACAAAAAATCACTATAATTTCTATAAAACTATTTTTACATGTACCTACGTAGGTACTTAGTTTTTCCCTAGAGTAATAGGGTAATAATAATAAGAAGCATCGTAAAACAAAGATCTTATGTTTTTCTGGCAACAAAATATGATACAATTTTTAATGTTATGTATGTTTGGATCATTTGATGTTAGGGAATAGCTTCACAACTATTAAAAATGTTTCTAGAGACATTTAAAAAAATAAAAATACTTTTTATTACGTAAGTCTGTACATTATAAGTGCTGATATTATGTTTTTGTAATATATAGCGTATTTACAATTACTTCTTCTTCAAATGTAGCAAATTTATTTTGTGGTAACATAATTATAATTAATATAAATTAACTTTGTTTAAACCACTTATTTATTGAAAAAAATCAACATGTTTCAAAGCCAATGGCTTCTTCATCAGGAAAACAACCTAACAAAAAATCACTATAATTTCTATAAAACTATTTTTACATGTACCTACGTAGGTACTTAGTTTTTTCCTAGAGTAATAGGGTAATAATAATAAGAAGCATCGTAAAACAAAGATCTTACGTTTTTCTGGCAACAAAATATGATACAATTTTTAATAATATGTATGTTTGGATCATTTGATGTTAGGGAATAGCTTCACAACTCTTAAAAATGTTTCTAGAGACATTTAAAAAAATAAAAATATTTTTTATTACATAAGTCTGTACATTATAAGTGCTGATATTATGTTTTGTAATATATAGCGTATTTACAATTATATCATCGGTGTTTTGAGTTAATCTATTTTCACTCGGGTCAACACCGTTGATTGCGTGTCGGGCAACTGCATTCCGCCCCGAAGTGAGATCTGGGTCAATTCTTTGACCTAGAATCTCCTGGCAATCTTCGCCAATCGGAAGTATTTTTATTGAATTTCCTGCAGCTATGGAAGACGGAAAAGTTCTGACTATTTCCAGCTCGTATACCGGTTTCTTGGAAACTCCCGTGAGCGATACGGGCGAGCGCTTATTCCACAGACTTATCCAAACGCGAAGAACGGGTTCGATAAAAGTTTTTCTAATATTTCTACGAGTACTTCGTCGCTTTTAATAGAATTCTTATCAAGATATATATTTTCCACGACACTCAAAAACTATATTTTAATTAATCACGGTTTGAAAATTTGATTTTCTTGTTTATTATAGGTAATACAAAAATTTAAATTTATTTGAATTACATATACTAATATAATCAGCTAAAAAATAGTACAAATAATAAAGAAATGAACATTAAAAAAGAAACAATTTAAAAATATATAAATAATTAAAAAAGAAACATAAAAGAATGTTGAAAAAAATGTGATGCAGCGGCAGGTATACACAAAAACAAGCTGCAAATAAATATTATTGCTCGTATTTTATTTATATTTGTAGAATAAGCGCCCTGAAGTAGGAACGGGGCTTCCGAAACAGGTGTTAGTGAAAATATAGTGCTTTGAACCCAGTGAATTTTTGTGTTAAATTTAATAATAATTAATTCTTCTTCTATCCCTTATCTTAATGAATCGAAGTCCCTGCACCGCAAAGAAGGTTCCAACCTGTGATGGTCGACATAGAGATAGATTTAATAAATTTAGAAAATCTTAAAATAATAATATTCAAAAAAGCCAAGTATGGACATCAAAAATATATTTCTTCTGGTTTGAATCGTTTAAAAGTAAAAGCCTGATATATTTCTTCTTAAGATTCTATGTATTACAAGAGGCTAACAAAATGTTGAATATTCAGCTATACAAGTAATATTTCTTAGATCTTTATTATACCATGGATATAATTCTGTGTTAAATTAATATCGTTTGCCAATCCTAATAGACTCGACCTTGTGAGTAGGTGCGAACGAGCCTTTATTATTTATGAATCGGAACAGCAAGTCTCGTGTGTAGCGGGTGCTTTACTGTTATTTTAACGAAACGGACCAATCACAGGCGCGCTTTGCCTTCGACGGGTTGAGCCGGAGGCGACCGTCCTGATGGCTGAATCCGGCCAATGGCGAGCGCCGGCGGTGAGGTCATCGCGCATAGGATGAGTCACTGCACTAGCGTGGATTTCAGAGGTATGGTGAAATCGTTACTATAAAAGGAGCGAACACGATGTACTCAGCCCCTTCAGTTCGAGACCAGACTTGCGAGCGGGAGCGCTGCCCAACAGACTACCGACGGAGCCCCGAGTTCCAGATCATCAGTTGCGAGCAAAGGAGCTGCCAGCTTGAGAGAAAGCGGGTCTTGCAGCGGCGAAGTATAGAGATTCCACCATCCCGCAGCACCAGAAGGAGGATTCCGCCACAAAGAGTAACAGCTAAGGAACACATTTATATTATCTATTACGGTTAATTATTTTCACTATCGAAATGTATTTATTTTGGGAATATTTGAGTTCGGATAATATGTGTAATTAAATATCACGATTGCTTGTGTGATCTTGGCTCAATTCGTACGGGAATATCTCCCAAACGAATATATTTTGATGCATGGGGATTTTCATACCATTTGTATTAACAATTGATTTTACGGAGCTCTATAAGCAGTGCGTAATAGATTCATAATATTGTCGACGCGTTATGTATTGCATAACCAGATATTGGTTCAAATCGTACGAGAATTCCGTTCCAAACGGATGTATTTTTATGCAAAGCGAATTTCATACCGTTTATGCTAAAATTTGAATACACGGATTTCTATATGAATTACTTAGTAGCATTATAATAATTACTGTATTGCAAAGTATTGCGCAATCCGGTCTTCAGTTAACTCTTTATGATTTGGAGTACCTCGGTACATCTAGCTTAACAAGTAGCTTCAGAATGACGAGTAAAGGACAGAATGGGGAAGTCTAACTAAAGATTGGGGATATCTGGTTTGTGTTAGCCTAGCTGGCTGAGGGGTGGATGATTGCCGGCACTTGGGCGTGGAACCCGCACAAGCCCCTGCAGGGCCCCTTAAAGGCGGGGTCCTCCTTGTTGCTCGGGGTCGTCAATAAACCGACCACCTAACCTCATCTGGCGCAAACTACTTAAACCAACAAAAAGGTTCCCTTTGTCTTTGGAAGGATTTCCATGCTTGAATGCTGTAAAACCTTGATAGAAAACGTTAACTTCTATTTCGTCCTCTGTAAGAAAGACAGGGCCAGAATAAATATAAAAATCATTCACTCCTATGGAATAGCTGGGATATTATAAATATGTTACTAACACTCTAACATTTGTCCAAAGTAAATGTTGCAAGATGCAGAATCGTGGGACGCCGCTCTGAAAAGGCATAATGAGATTGCACAATAAGTTGTAACATCGCTGACTATGCCCGCAAAGGAGGCTAATGTCGTCATCAATTCGTACCAAAAGAGTACATGATTCTTCAAACACCGGCCTAAAAGAAAGGCGCCTCAAGACAACACACATCATCAGAAACTCGTACCAAAAGAGTACGGCCTTCTCAATTATAAGCCTAAAAGAGGGGCGTCACAGGATCACATCTCGTAAAGAAGAGATAGAGTCTCGGGATGCAGTAAGTTCCGGAGGAACAAGGGGGGCCGTTTAGTCACTTAGGAAGTCGGCCACCGGGTTTAGGCGGGCGCGGAGCCTCAACCCCTCTCAGCAGAGATGCTGAGGGTTTAAAAAACCAAAATTTAGCATTCAAAGAAACTATTATTTCATATAAACTCACGGGCTGTTGTAGAATCCTTTCGAACAAACCATCCCCGAGACCTTATCTACTTATTTATAAAGAAGTTTCGCTTCAAAAATGTCGTATTTCGTAAATAGCAAATATATGTATTATTTTCTCACGCAACTAATATGAACAGGTTCATGCACGTCTAGGACGAAACCATTCAAGGTAAGAATTTGCTAATACAAAGTGTTTATAATTATTAATTTCAGTGTTATTTAATATGTGTGAATTTTTCCCTTTGCGCCGTTCGAACGATTTTACTGGTTTGTCTCAAATCGAAAATGTTTTATTTCTAATACACGAATTCTTCTGGTGAACGTATTTTATTGTAACATAAATGTATAGATTATTAGGTTCGTTAGATGTTTTTATTACGTAATATTATGCAATTGTTTCCACACTGCTCCTATAAAAGAATTTGAAGTTATTACGATACACAACGGGGTCCTTCATCCATTAGACGAATCATGTGCCAATTCAACGACGTATTACGAATAGTATATATTGTATTTATCGAGATTTAGTCGCATTTATTATTCCTAGTGAGGTTTTTAGTATTGGTTCCAGGCGCCATTATGAGGCGGAAATAGTTCATATTCATAGCCCGACTGCAATAGGTATTTTTGTCGCGTAAGAGGTAGCACTTTTAGAAATATAACGATGTTTTATGTTTAGTCCCTGACGGACAGGATGGTATAGCTGTGGCTATTTAGGTAATATACTTAGTAAATGCAAAGGGCATTAGGTATTATCAATATAGTATGCGAACCCAAGATGTTAGAAATATTTCAGTTAATACGTATTTTTAGTTAATTTATCGTATAGAACAATTTCTGATAGTATAGAACATTATTTCATATGAAAAGTTGAATTTTAGTAGTAGTAATATTTCTGTATTGAATATTTAATTTTTAACAACTGTATCGCTACATCATATGGTTGAAGTCGACCGGTTGCATCCTGTCGCTCAATCGCGCGCGCTCACATATAAGAATAATGAAATATTTGATAATCCAATATATTGTATTTTGAACGCGACGGTTTGCTACTTACTAACCTTCATTATTTAGTAGGACCCACATTAGGGTCATCTTACATCGTTAGCCGTGAAAAGAATATGATTTACATTGATTTGCAATGGAATGATTTGTATTATAGATTTGCTTCGCCTTATATATTCAACACACACCCCATGGGATGTCTAACTCTGGTGCCGGACCAGGAGCTATACTAAATTATTATTAAATGTATCAAGACCGCGATACCCCACTATCTACCTGGGTCATTACAAACCTTTCCTGTCTTGAGCTGCGCTCTCCACATCAGCCCAATTTAGTTGCAACCTCGCTTCGTAGCAGTCCTCCAACTGTTTCAGTCAGCTCCTTCTAGGACGGCCCTTTGCTCTCCTGCCTCCTGGTCTTGCCTGGAATCTGCTTTGGCAGTCTATCTGCCGGCATCCGCAAGATATGTCCCAGCCACCGTAACTGTGATTTCCTGATAAACGTCAATAAGTGCTCTAATTCGAGACATTCTCTTATTTGGGTATTTCTGATTCTATATCTTCTGGCACTATTACTCATAGAAATTCGTCTCGGCGGCCTGTAGCCTTGAGCGGGTTCATTCGGTAGAAATCTAGTGCTCGTGACCGTAAAATAGGGCCCGAAAACTGATTTGAATACTTCCAACTTCTTTTTTTCGTATGATAAGATAAATAATTAATAATATTTAAAGAAATATAGTATTTTTGAAAGACTTTGAACCGGGACATTATATATCTGAGATATTAGAGATATAACATATATATAATTAGATATATATATATATATATATTATATGTATTAAATATTACGGGACTCGTTTCCTTAAATAAATGAAAAAGTATGTTTAATAATATGTATACTTTATTTGCAGTTTAGCAAAGAATACTTCCATTGTTCGAAATCGACTAGCGAGAAGACGTCAAAGCTTCGTTTGATATTCTCGTAACAGTCGATTTACTTCCCGAATAAAAATGGAATAATATAAATAAGTGAATTAGTAATTCAAAGGGAATCATATAACTTTCAAATATTGACGACTCATTAAGTCGCTGGGATAGTGAAATTGGTAACACGCTGTGCGCGAAACACAGAGGTCCGTGGTTCGAATCCAGGTTCCAGCATTTAATTTTTCAGTTTTATTATTTGATATTTGTGTGTTTCTCTTTATTTCATTTATTTATTTCGTATTAAATATTACGCGACTCGTTTCCTTAAATAAATGAAAAAGTATGTTTAATAATATATATATATATATTTAAATGTACCTATCTATCTCATAAGTCTTCTACCACGTTCAAATCAAAAACTCTTGAATGAAACAAACATTGTGCGTTTTTTGGTTATATATTCCGAAAAGATAAAGTTGTTCTCAGTGAGTTGAATAAATTCAAGGATTTCCTTCATCAACAACCTGTTTACGTCGGATGTCATTCCGTGAAAGGAAAACCGAGAGTCTATTCCATGTTGATTGGCTCAAGAGTACGAAGAACTCCAAAGCAAAATTGACTTTGTACAACTTTGGTTTTCCTCCCCCAACAGGAGCAAAATATAGCTTTTTCGGAATAAAAAAAGTGCACCATGTACGCGGAAATTAGTTAAAAGCTATTTGGAGCATGGAAATGAACACGAAGTTTGTCGAGCCGACATCGCTAAAATTTAAAAGTTCGTGAAAAATATTGCTCCGCACCAATTTTTAGCAATTCAAAAAATTATTTTTCTCATTTTTATGAGTTTATAAGTAGAAAGATATTTTTAAAATTATATGAAAGCAGGTTGCCATTTAAAAATATATGTTTTTGAAGCAGATTCAAAAATGTTCTAAATTAACGAATATCAAAAAATTGCAAGACAGATCTGACGAGGGAATACAATCCGAATATCATCTTATTGTTTGCAATATTTATGGTTCCCGAGATAATCACGTCAATCCCAAAACTTTTAGAGGACTCAGACTCATTTAAGTATTACCCGGAATTACAATAACGGTTTAGTATACACTGTAGTTCGGTTTTACATAGAAAGCATTATACAGATCTTATATTTAGTATAATTAGATTTACATTTAATTAAACGCAATACACATGTTAACAAATAATAAAAAAACTCAAACTTATTACAGTCTTGCTATTATACATTTATAAAATATAAAAAATAATATTTTAACTATTCTTTGGTTTCCAAGAAATAAAAATATCTAGATATTTTCAGACTTTAAAAGTACACAACTGTGGAAAAACATGTACTCTAAATCGTGCCAAAAGGAAAATAAATAAACGAATTAACTTGGTTTATCACCACTTAATTTTTGGTAATAAAAACCGATTTCCGAAACATCGTTCCTTCGTTAGGGTATGGGTACTCAATACTAAATAAACTTTCCAAATCATGAACAATTATACCTCGGTGTCAAGTGTCCAAATGGGGGTGAATAGTGGGGGGTGCGAAAGAAACAGGTGACAGAAAGGGTGAAAGGGAACATATTCAAGATAGTACGTTAGATTTTATTGGTTATTCAAAAAACATCCATTTTTATTTATGGATTTCTTAATTTTTAGTGCATCTAAATTATTTAAACGTCTAATGAACAGTAATGTAATGTACAGTCCTATCTTGAATACGTTCGTTTTCATCCTAACACCTGTTTTTTTTATTTCTTTCTTTCTTATAATAAAACCTTCATCTGAACCTTGAACTAAACGCTTGTGCTATGAAAATAGAATTCACTTGCTGGTCTGGAGTGAGGTTCGAACCCGCGACCTTTGGATCACGAGGCGAGAGTCCTAACCATAAGACCAACAAGCTACTCTATTTACTTCATATTTTTATATTATTCATGGGTTTTTAATTTCATCATATTTTGTATAGATTTCAAAATTTATTTCATGAAAATTTGTTAAATTATTATTTCCGTATTGTAAAAGTGATGGATTTTTCCATTTTCTAAAGGAAATTAAATTTAAATCTAAATCAGAAAATATAAAACTAAGATGTTTTACTTCATTTTTTATTTCATACAGTAAAGAGTACATTAATAGTTAATTTATTATTGGTAAAAGAATGTAAATTTAATTAATGTAACGTTTGTCTTCATCTTTTCTTAGAAACAAACAAATCTCCCTAAAGTAGCGAACATACTGAAAAATAAATACGCAAACGCTATTTACAGAAAAGAGACCCATTTTTTCGCCCACGTGGATTTTTCAATACGAGTACAACCCCCACGACCTAAGTAATAATTTGCGCAACACCTCGCAAAGCAAAATTTCTCGTTTATTTTTCATGGCACATCCTGAAGGAGGCTGCGTCTACCCGGTTTTATCCGTAACTGGGAACATAAGACCGAGGTAAAAAGAAGGGTTCTAAAATGGCGTAGTACCGGCGATGATTGAGAAAGTTTAAAATTTTTTAATTAACACTTGTCTCGACTACAAAAAATAAGGAGGTCGCGTTATACTGAAATTGTTTTCGCGCGTGTCTTGGAATTTTTCAACGAAATTAAATTCATCGTGGAAATTTTCTTTAGTCTAAAATTGATTGGATAGGTATATATTAATTCTGTTGGTGGTATTATAAACATGTAAATAAAAGCATTGTTCTTACCTATATTAAACGTTCGAAATGTGATTTTTTGTTTTAAAACGAAATCTATATTTTTTAAGCTATTCAAGGAAAAAAAACATTGTGTTTATTATGAATTATTATACGGATTAATTGTGATAAAAAAATTCTAATAACTATGTTAATAAGCCCATGATTCGTGATGTCCTATTGTTAATCAATTTATGTTGATGTCGTTTCTATTGTGCATCAATATTTGTTAATATATTTGCCTTTCACTTTTTACACACAAAAGAAATCGTCATTATTTATTGTTTTAATCAAATGAAAAGTTTCATTTTTAAAATCATTTAAAAAACCTAGACTTGCTCTAAGCCTCTTCTGAAGAGGGGATCTTAAAGCCAAGCAAACCAACATTTTGTAAGGGTAAAATTATTCCGTATGCGTGGATGTTCCGTAACAACACTCGCGTCAACTGGATACAATATAATTTCGCTCCTGAGCCTGTGACATGAATAAAATATCTATGTTTGCTTCATGGGTATAATCTAGTTGCAATAGTTCTACGCAGAGGAAAATATAACAGAGATTGGTGTTTTAAATCATTGTATGAAATAAACATAAACCACTATCGATTTCGATTCATGTAGTGATCAATGGATATGAATTCCTTTTCTTGAATTAGGGTTAATCGAAAGAGACAATATTCAATATCCGAATAAATATCGATGAGAGAGAGTTGGGAGTATGGTTGTGTTGGGTGCTATTACGCCACTCGTTCTATGTTGTTGTTGTTGTTGTTGTTGTTATAGCCGGGCCTCGTGATCGAGGATCCCCTCGCCATTCTAACTTAGTTGTTTCTGCGCCTCTCATGAGCTTTGTGATGGGAAAATAGCCCTGTTCGAAAGGCGCATTCTCTCCCGCATACTTCGCAAAGAAGCGGTTAGGTTGCGTTGGTCGATCCTGCGCATGGTTGCGGCTCGCTGCTCATTTTTACTCCCTTTATATTAACTCGTGGCGTCTGCTTGCTTGCCGTCAACAAAAACTTTGGACCGAAAAACCCTTTTCCCGTGATCCAATCGAGCTGAAACTTGGCAAGCAGACTCGTGGCGACGGTCAAGAAGATCTATCAAATTTTCGTTAAAAAAAATTAATATACTATAATTTCGGATTTTTAGAAATTTTATTGGTTTTTTCAAATTGGAATCATTAGAAAAGTTTGATTAGCAACGCCGCGGCGGACCGACAACGTCGCGGAATATTTTCTAAATTTGAATTACTCCGTCGGTATAATAGTTACATTACTACGAATTTCGAAAATTTACAAAACAATTGGTTCACAGATGACCGAAAAATTGTTTTTTTTTAGGAAAAAATCAAATAATAATTTATTTTGTTTAGATTTCTGTTTAGTTTTGGAGAATTCTACATTACTCAAATCTGATTCTGACTAAATCATTTGACGCTGGAAATTCATAAGGTACGATATTGATGATAATTGAATCTATATAAATCTTGACATCTCAAAACATCTGACGTTTTAGAAATATATTAAATTTATGTAAGTTTAGTGTTATGTTATATGTTTTAATTCGTCTTAAATTATTGTTATATTTTACAAAGAAAGGGAGTATAGTAAAAAACTTGGTTTTTATGGGTTACTTTTTTTAATCGTCTGGTGATATGATGGTTAACACCATCATATTTTATAATCAATCATCATAAATAAAATCTCAACAATATAATGAATATTTTATTTTAATATCCCCTTAGAATGTTACCTTTAGGATAGATATTGTCATCTAAAATCAATGAAAAATATTAATGAAATAAAATGTATTAATATGTCCAAAAACAAAGTTATCTTTTCACACATATCAAAAAAATCAGTATTTTTAAAAAGGGGTGCAGTCGTAATCAAAGCACACAGCTGCAAGCGTCATTTTAAATACATATTGAGAATAATGCTTGTAACATACACTGTATTCTAATCCGATGAAACCTAAAAATTCTGCGAACGAAATTCTCTCTCTCTCTACACTGCATGTTCACTTAATAAAAACATTGTGTAAAGAAAATTGGACATTTTGACAACAATAGGTATTTAAAAAAAACTGAAAACTTTCCAGTTTTACTTTTACACGTTTTAATTAAGCTTAATTCTTCTTCTTCTTCTTCAAAGTCTTCAAAGAAAAACACCACAATATTTGATCGACCTCTGTATCCCAGACAATACCACTGGAAGACGGCTCACACTGCGGTCAGCTAAATCGGAGGCACTCTGCAGGCTGGTAGTACCAAGGAGACCTGGAGCCACCAAGTTTTCGGAACGTGCTATCAGCTTTGCGGGCCCAGCTATGTGGAATCAGCTGCCTCCAGTGTTGCAATCTATGGAAAACCAGGAACTCTTCAAAAAGAGTCTAAAAACTCATTTTTTTGGGATGTCGCACCTGTAAATCGCCCTTGAAGCGTCTCGTCAAAAACGGCGCTATATAAATTAACATAAACAAAAACATTACTTATCTGTTTGTTTATTAGTCTGTCTCCAAATTTAATAATACAAATATTTACAACTTCCCGACTTGGAAAAGCTCTGAAACTTTTGAGTTCAATGTAATATTCCTAAACTAAATTTTATTATTTCATGCAGGAAAAATTAAGAATAAAAAACAATATTAACAATAGTATTTTGCCACTTCTGAGCAAGTTAAAAGTAGTATATATATATTATATAAAAAATATTTAAATGAATGTAAATTTTTGTGATATTTTTGCCAAAAATTGCTGAAATTCCTGTGATTTATTATATACGTGACAGTTACTAGCTTGTTTATTATTAAAAATAATCTTGTAATCCAAAATAAACTTATAATTTATCTTTTTCGCAACAGAAAGCAAAAAAATATTAACATCGTTGCCTGCAACGCCTCGCCTCTCAACGGCTGCCTTCGAAGTTCCAGTTGAAAAATGTTGCTGTCTAAATACACTATTATTATACAAGCAAGTACTTGGAGACCGGGGGATGAATAATAGAGTTGTTGTACCTTAATGATCTATTCTAGAGCATCAAAGGAACGTAGAAAAAAAAGATTCATTCTCCAGCGGGTAATTCTTACCTTGGGGAATTAAATTTAATGAGGATTCCACTTTAAAAATAAATTTTACATAGGAGAACAATAGAATTCTGCAAAGGATTTTTTTCCCAGATGTCAAAGACAGAATAATGTTAAAAAATAATCAGTAAAAATTCATCTCTATGTATTTTTCACAAGATACGCGAGAGTAGCTCTTCAAAGATCTAAATAAATAGGTTTATAAAGAAAACTCAATATATGCCAGTCTGTCTATTTTATATGAACTTTTTGACCGATCGAAGTTGAATTTTAAATAGTTTTAATTCTAATAAATTGACTCATACCATAGGTACCATATTAATAACCCAATAACCGACTAACCCCTCTCCTAGATATACATGTTTCTTAATTGACTATAAAAAAATTGAAAAACCACGTTTTTAAAAATTAAAATTTACTCAAAAGTGAATTTAAATATAATATTTTGGCTCGCTCTCTAAATTAAATAAAAGGCACTTACGATATTGATAAAAATTGCAGATTTCTGTTGTTGGTAGGGGAAAAGACCCCACGTTTTTACTTAGAGAGTGGGGCAAAATAATTTTAACCAAATATTTATTTTTACTTTTTAGTACTTTAAATACATATTAGCGTGGTTTTTAAGAAAAATATTTTTTTCATGTAACATTTTTTCTTCTTTATATTACCCAGCGTACAAAATCACTTCAGTAGAAAACTAGTGCCATCTTTTGGTGAGCTTATTAACTAATTTCCCATATAAAGCTTTTATAGTATAATTATTATGGATTAAATGATTGATTAATGAATCTGATTCATGCATTGTCATCGAGAATACGCCTGTGTGGAAAATTTTAGCACAATTGGACATTGGAAAGCGGGTGAAATATCGATTATAAGATTCCGTCCAGATAGATAAACAGGTGAAGCTAATATAAGCGTACTAATAGTAGTTAAATAAATACTCCTTTGAACCCTGCGCAAAACACGGACATTTTCGCTTTTCTTTCTTATTTCTACATCTTCTCTCCCGACATAAATAAATATTGTATTTAAATGCATCTATTTCAAATTTTGCAGAAAAAGTACGCGTGGTGGTTTTCTTAGTTAAGTGTGCATGATACTCGCTAATCATATAAGGGATTCCGGAATCGATCCCAATTGATAAGATTTTTGCAAGCCTAGATATTTTCGTGATGTGATCGCAACACTAATTAGGCCTCATGGCCTTTTTTAGCGTAAATGTCATCACTTTTTTCCTTCCACCTGTCCATCAGTCCATCCCACTCGTTCCTCGGAATATAAAGGTGCATAAATTTGAATGTCAGCTATTCAAAACTTTGCTGAGAAGTACTCTAGGATCCTGAAGAAAATTTAATCAGCCTCCGAAATGAAACCTGCTATTCAGCCTTTTTTTATATCATAGTACTGTGATGGCTCCTCTTCTTCGCCTTTCAGCTCGATCCTACTCCTAACTGAGTTTACGTCTTGTTAGAGGCAAACAAGCTATCTATCTACGTCGGATGAAGGCTCTACGGTTTTTAACGTAGTATTTCCAAACACCCTCGCTTTATTCAAGACCTCCCCAGTTCACGTTGTGTAATTTTTTGTTTCGAACTATAGGGGATGAATTGGTTTTGTGGTAACCCTATCGCAAGCTAAACTTAAATTAAATACTGGGGTATGAAGTTCGTGAATGTTCATGGAAAACGCAAACAATACTACCTAGCACGTCAATTAAGCCCTACGGTGCAATTGCTAAACATACTATGTTTCGTGGCCCTATATTATTTACCTATCATTCCTACGGACTGAAACCACTGCATCTGGTGTAGCTGCGCTTCCAGAGTGCGCGATTCTCTGCTTCCATGCCCTCTCCGCTCGATCCCCCATTGTCCTACCTGCATGGGATCGACCGCCATCCACTGGAAAGGTTAGTGACGTGCCGTTATCACATGCGCATGCACATATAGAGTACATAGATTCCCTGAAAGCCCTCGAGTCCTTCGTAGCCGCTCCTATGGATGATTCCGCCTTCGACGCCCTCGCTGATTAATAATTTTATCTTCCGCCGTTATCTCGCTGTGCTTATTCCCAACGATCTTTATATTTACTCTGCATTATCTTTATATCAATTACATTGTTACGTTTATTTACTAGCCGGCCTAAGTTCCGTCACCTGTATCTGGCCCTATGTCTCATTCTAGTGGTACGTTGGGTTCTAATGGATAAGGGGTTTGTAGAAGGTATGTGTAAATGTATGTGTACGCGGAAAATGTGGTTGCTTTAAATTCGGCCCCTCCGTACCCAAAGGCTCATCGGTGACTGATCCCATCTTCCTTCTCCCGACACGAGTTCCGGATACGTTGACCTGAGCCTGGATGCGCCTTTTCATGTTGGGCCTCTTCTGTGCACAGTACCGCACCATCCCTCGCGTCAGTGTCTGGCGTCCGGGCTCAGAGCCAGTTTGCCCCCCGAATTCCAACTCCTCCAGGTTAAACTAAGTTAAACTACGGTATATATACTGAAGCTACTGTAAAGATGGTCCCGGGCCACCTGTCAAGTCAAAAATATTCGAGTGGGGAAGGGGAGTTTCCTAGGCTCCCCAACCCTCGCCTGTGAGCAACTGCAGCCCATTGGCCATTCGCGACACTACAGTGACTGCAACCACCCTCCCAGGTAGTACTTATAATAATCTGATATGCATCAATACGTTCAATCCATTCCAGACGAGGGAAGACATCCGCACGGGTGTTGTGCCACCCGTGAAGAGCCCCCTCATACACTACGTACGAATAGATACATACTAATAAAATATAATATACATACATATACTTACATCTACAATACATAAATAAATACTTGTAATGGTTGGTTGCCATGTGGTTTCACGAGGCCATGACCCCTCGTATTAGTAGATGGAAAGGTGGATCTGGACAGTAGGGATATGCCTAGCCCCTGGCAAGGGATGTCGGTGTATTTTCTCCAAATGGTACAGCTAGAATCCTGCCATCGATGATGATGGGATCTGCCTAATTATCTCCGACTGTTGTGTAACTGGAACCCTGCCATCACTGATGAAGATGATGTTGTCACTATCGAAACGTCACCTGATGATATTTAGCTGAACCGCCGCTAGTGATGATGATGATGATGACGATACTATCGTAACGTCTCCTGACTATATATAGCCGAGACACCGCTAATGATGGTGATGATACTATCGTAACGACTCCTGACGATATATAGCTGAAACACCGCTAATGATGATGATAATGATGCTATCGAAACGTCCGCTGACTTTATATAACTGGGACACTGCTAGTGATGATGATGATGATGATACTATTGAAACACCTCCCGACTATATGTAACTGGGACACTGCTAACGATGATGTTGATGAAGATACTATCGCAACGCCTCCTGACTATATACAACTGGGACGCTGCTAACGATGATGTTGATGATGATACTATCGAAACGCCTCCTGACTACATACAACTGGGAAGCTGCTATTGATGGTGATGATGATGATGCTATTGAAACGTCTCCTGACAATATATAACTGGGACACTGCTAATGATGATGATGTTGATGATACTATCGAAACGCCTCCTGACGATATAAAGCTGAACCACCGCTAGTGATGACGATAATGATGATGATACTATCGCAACGCCTCCCGACGATATATATCTGGAACACCGCTAGTGATGATGATGATACTATCAGAACGCCTCCTGACTATATGTGACTGGAACACCGCTAATGAAGATGATGATGATGATACTATTGAAACGTCTCCTGACTATATACAACTGGGACACTGCTAATGATGATGATGATACTATCGGAACGCCTCCTGACTATATATGACTGGAACACCGCTAATGAAGATGATGATGATGATACTATTGAAACGTCTCCTGACGATATACAACTGGGACACTGCTAATGATGGTGATGATACTATCGGAACGCCTCCTGACTATATATGACTGGAACACCGCTAATGAAGATGATGATGAT